>CM076575.1:2067929290-2068129107 GCA_034641835.2 Pinus albicaulis | reverse complement strand
AGATAATGTAGTTACTAATAGAGCAGCCATTCCGGGAGTATTTTTTAGAGTATTTCCATCTTGGAGTGTGCAGGCCAAGCTGCCATCATTCTGATCACCTTTTTACTCATTGTATCTTTCAGTTATATAATAAAATGGCTTAGCGTTCTCCATATTTTTCATTATGTATGTGATGTCTCTCTATTTGTTGTAGTTTCTTGTTTATGTTTCTTTATATTGCTATTTATTTCTACTTAGAATATTACAGTGGTATCAGAGCTCATAGACTTGGCTCAACCTGTGAAGTAGATTGTCTATGCCACCAGTAGGAAAACCATATATCACTTCCTAGGGAAGGAAGTAAAAAGACAAAGAGTGTAGGCTTGAGACCACTTTTGGAGAGGGAGACTGCATTCCAGTTGTGGACACAGAGGAGGAAGGACCGATGGTAGGTGAGAAAGATGAAGAAAGGGAGTGCGGGGAACTCCTCCTACAATCTATGCAGGAGATATCGAGGAGAATAGAAGAGATGGGGCAGAAGTTTACCGCAAACCAGAGACAAAGTGAAACCCCAAGGGGTTTTTGTATCGAAGAAGGGTCTGACATTTCCCACTAGTTGCAAGAGCAGCTCACAGCTACTCCCCCATGTTCTAGGATGCCCACATTTCTAGCTACAGGCACGAGAGCAGGAGCATCTTAGGAATTGGAGCTGATTCATATGGGGGATTATTTTTCCGAGTATCAGTCCTATGGGCAAGAGTTTGGCAAGGCTCTCTCTTTCCATGATTTTTTTCAGCTCAAGAAGGACAACAGGCCCTGTAACCAGAACAAAGGGGGTAGATACACAAAATATGGGGATGTACATCATATAGTGGGCAGATTTTTCCTGCCAACATTTGACGGATCCTCCAAATTTTCACCAAAGGCTTGGGTGGAGAAGTTGGATATCTCATTCCAGATTAATTAGATGGTAGAGGGAGAGGCCATCAAGGTGGCACCGCTGCACCTAGAGGGAGATGCCCATGATTGGTGGTTGCACAGGATGGATATGCTGGGTCACTCAGCGGTGATAGCATATGGATATTTTACACATATATTGGTAGATAGGATTGATCGGAGGGATCCAAAGGAGCACTTTGTTGAGCTAACGAAACTCAAACAGACCTGGAGCCCGGACACCTACATTTCCGAGTTTTTGAGACTCTCTGTGATGGTACCCGACTTGTCTTTGGCCAAGATGATATACATGTTCATTGATGGGTTGGAAGAACCTCTACGGGGGTTACTTAGATCTACGAGGTCGACTACACTTCATGATGCAGTTGGGAGGACCAGGGATTTGCAGGATGCCCTGCCCAGGACCAGAGCTCCTTTCCCCCAGAGACTAGCATTTCAGCCAAAGGGGAAGGACACAAGGGTTCCACCTTCAAAGGGGAACCCAGGCCTAGGGCCTTTGGATGATGAGACCCAAAGAGACCTGAGATGGAAGAATCTATGCTTCACATGCCAGGAATTATGGCCATCGAGACATCGTTGTGCCATTGGGAAGGCACACTACATAGAGGTCTTCTCCGATAGTGACGAGGAAGAGGATGCATATGCGGATATTGAGGCAGGAGGAAGCGACGTAATACAGAGAGGGGATCATCCACCACCTCCACCACCAGGAGCAGGAGGGGTAGCGTTTGCACCTACTGGGAGACTCTTGATTCTTTGAGAGGGGTTCGCAAATACTTAACACTGCATGTTCAGGGTACTGTGCAGGGAAAACGTGTTTCAGTATTTGTGGACAGTGGGGCTACCCACAATTTTATTGATGAACGGTTGGTAGAGCGGAGGAGCATACCGACAGAGAGCTTTGATGGGTTTTTAGTACTGGTACCAAGTACCAAAATCATGCAGTGTGCCAGGTATGTGCCAACCTTGGCAGTGACTATGGGGACTTACACTCTGACGGATCATTTCTTTTTGGTGGACATTCCAGAGACCAACGTGATATTGGGAGTGCAGTGGTTGATCACACTGGGGAAGGTCACTAAAGATTGGGAGACCTTGGAGATGGAGTGGATAGGCAAGAAGACCGAGAAGCATGAGATGATTCGGGGCATGCAAACTTATCCACCACACATAGTTTCAGCACACCGAATAGAGGCTGACTTCTAGAAGGGAGATATAGAGTGAGCAGTAGAGCTACGTGTTTCGGAGGTAGGTTCTATAGGGCAGGTCGTACATCCAGATGTGTAGTCTATTTTGGACAGGTATGCCACAGTTTTCGGAGATATACCACCAGGGCAGCCACCGGATCGGGGGTTTGAGCACCCCATTGAGCTGGAGCAAGGCATCTAGGTTGTGATTACTACACTGTATAAGCATCCTAAAGCCTACAGGGATGAGATTGAGAGAGCTATCTATGAGCTCTTAGTGTTGGGACACATTCGACCCTCCGCTAGCCCGTTTGCTTCTTCTGTTGTACTAGTGAAGAAGAAGGATGGCACACTGAGGATGTGCATTGACTATAGGGCTCTCAACAAGAAGACCATGAAGAACTGATACCCTATCCCACGAATTGATGAGTTTATGGATGAGTTGAGGGGATATAAGTTCTTCTCAAAGATTGATCTGAGATTGGGTTACCATCAGATCCGCGTGAGGGATTAGGATGTTCCCAAGACCCCTTTCAGATGTCACTATGGCCATTTCGAGTTTCTGGTGATGCCCTTTGGGCTAACCAATGCACCAGCCACCTTCCAGTCCTGCATGAGCCACATATTTTGTGGTTAACTGAGGAATTTTGTGCTAGTATTTTATGATATTTTGATATACAGCGAGACGTGGGAGGAGCACCTACAACACATTGAGGCCAGACAAGGATACCGGAGGAGAAGCATTTTTTATGATAAGTTTTGTGCTCAACCTAGTCTCCTAAATTGAGTTCATTTAATTTTCAACCAGGGTTGGTAAACCGTTGAAGTGTGGTGCACTATATGTGCCTAGGTAATTGTCTCTTACTTCGTTGTGTCTAGCATTTTATGATGTTTTTGGGTTTTTATGGTTTTATGTTTGCAAGGGAAAGAACTAAATGCCGGTGGAAAGAAGCTACTGGTTAAAAACAGAGTGAAGCCTAAATTATGGATGACAAATGACAAATGAAAATACTGAAACAGAACCAAACCTAAACTATGACTTAGCAAAATACAAAGCTTGATAATGACTTCAAGAAAATAAATCACAACATGAACTTAACTTGTCCAATTCATTCATTAAAGATGTTTTGGAAGAGCTTGAGAAATGGGCAGCTAAGTGTAAATAAAGTTCTCCTAACTAAACAATTAAACAATCAACTTATAATGATACAACATCTCATCCATGATTAAAGGTTTATTGAAACATATTTGGAAAAGAACATTTGTAACATCATAAGATCTCTACTCTAAAACTAGCTCCTAATTCTATTCTGCAACTTAGTTTAACACCATTAAACCTCACTCAAAAGTTATAGATTTCATTTTAGAATAGTCTTTGAGGAAAGGCTTGTTTGTGAAATGGTAAAAAGGTTGCAAAAGTACTCTAGGCCTTAGACTGATACTATCTTCTGTCCAGATGATTATGAGTTAATATAGGTTTGGAACAAAAGAAGTTTTGTAAATAATGAAGACCGTGGTATTTAAGTTTAACAACTAATGCAATTTAAAATGCAATGGATGGCAACTAAACTTGGAATGTAAATACAGTGAGCTAAGCTAGAACTGAACTAGGGTGCTACTAGTCTACAGTGAACAGTGCTAAACTAAAAAGCCATTATCAAACTTGAAACGAAATAACAGAGCATGAATTAAATGCAATTTGCCTCCGGAGTGCTCTAACTAAGTTATCATGCAATTAATCTATGGGATTCTACAGCCTGTTTCGTTCATCATGAATGGTATTTTGGAAGAGCTTGTTAGAACAATCCTGGCTGTACAATTCAATGCAATTGAATACAAACATAAAAAATGAAAGCAAATACAATTAAAAACTAAGACATCATAGCTATTTCCTACTCATTGTTATGATGTTTTGGAAGAGCTTTTTAAGAGTAAGATTAGCTATGCTACTTAGTGTAAACAAGCAACTGAAACCTACAGTATCACAGTTATGCCTTAGTCATCATAATGATATCTTGGAAGAGTTTACTAGAGTAAGTTTAACTGTGATAATGAACGAAAGGAATTGCAAATAAAATCTATAACACTACAGCCATTTCTTATTCATCGTAATGATATTTTGGAAGAGTTTATTAGAAAAAGTATAGCTATAATGATTAATGAAATTAACTATGAACGTAAACTTCAAAAACTTGAAAACGAACTAAGATACTTATCTAAATTGCAAAAGTAAAGCTGCTCAGGAGGCAGGGGCCCTCTACCACCAGAGTAGCACGAAATCTAGCTCAAGATCAACTCAACGCGTTCAAAGAAATGATGTCTTCTTCATTAAAGGAAAATAACTTAAAACAGAGTATTCTCAGACTTCAGAAATATAGCAGTCAATCCACGAAATCTAATCAAAATCTAGAACTTGTCTCTCGGTTTCCCGAGTTACATTTATAGCAAATCTTCATAACAGAACTTGAGATAATACGGGGATCACTCTCTTTTCATATCAAAATCGGACTAGAACTCTAAAGGTGGCAGCGTAAAATGACAAAGGACATCTGGATTGTCCTTGTCCTATTAGGAGTCTGTCTCCTTGTGTGAGTTCCCACGTACAAAACCACGTCCAGAATTCCGTTCAATCTTCATGGTGAGCAACAAACGCTGAGGACATGATGTGGAATACACCCATGTGTGGCTTTTCCTGAGAGGACACCTGGAACATGCTTGAACGTGAAGACAGCTGCAGAATTGGCAACTAGCTACAGAATGTTTGCATTCTGTACCTAGTTTTAGTTCGAAATGTATTACAATGACAAAATCACAAAACTTAGCAAGTTAGCCATGATATTAATACTTAAAGCAATTTTAACTAATTTCATTGATCTTTTGATCCTGGGATTAACAATGGACAAAAGAAAATGGGGTGAAGTGTGATGGAAGAAAGAACAATCTTGAAGCTCAACAATGTTTCCAAGTGAAAATTTGGATTGACAGAGATGCTCTATTTGGGGCATATAATTGGTGTGGAGGGGGATATTCCACGAGGAGAAGATCCGGCCATTCCGAGATCGTCGTAGTCAAGAACATGACGGAAATTCCCAAGGCTGAGGCATCTCGCACCTACTACCGGAAGTTCGGCTGCTGAATTTTCTCAATTTATTACCCCTCACATATCTTACGAAGAAGGGGGCATTCAGTTGGACGGACACAGCGCAGAGAGATTTTGATAGGCTCAAGGAGGTGATGAGCAGTTGTCCAGTTTTAGTGTTGCTCGATTTCATGCAGCCATTTTTCCTTGAGTGTGATGCATTTGGAGAGGGGGTAGGCGCAGTCTTGATGCAGGGGGGCCACCCCATAGATTTTTAGAGCAAGAATATATTGCCTAATGAGAGGTTGTACCCCATATATGACAAGGAAATACTAGCTATCATGCATGCACTAGCCAAGTTTCAACAGTACTTGGTGGGGAACAGATTTAGGGTGAGGACTGACCATAATAGCCTTTGATTCTTTTTAGAGAATAATTAGTTGCAGGAGAGGAAGCAGAAGTGGGTCAGCAATATCTAGGCATACGATTTTGACATCGAGTATGTCAAGGGAAGAACAACATGGTGGTTGATGCTCTTTCGCGCAGACCAGTAGCATTGTATATGATGAGTTGAGACACGGATTGGAGGGCTCAGTTGTTGGTGGCGTACTCCAAAGACCATTTTTCCTGCGAGATCTTGGACCGACGGGTCACAGATGACAGATACAGGGTGATGGATGAGGTGATATATTTCAGGGATCAGATCTTCTTGACTAGGAGTTCTCAGCTCAAGGAGAAGGTGCTACATGCCTCACATGACTCACCACTATCAGGCCACCAAGGTCTCACCAAAACCTACAAGGTCGTCAGGGAGAGGTTCTCTTGGAATGTCCTCAAGGAGGACGTGCTCCGTCATGTCAGGGAGTGCGAAGTATGTCAGTAGAACAAGGGGGAGATGAGCCATCCAGCAGGATTACTACAACCTCTTCCCATTTCAGAGGGGAAATGGGAGAGAATTTTGATGGATTTCATCACAGGGTTTCCCAAGGTGCAGGGCAAGGATTGTATCTTTGTAGTTGTTGATCGACTAACAAAGTACACACACTTCTTCACCATAAAAACACGGTACACATCAGCACAGGTGTCAAAGTTGTTTTTCAGGGATTTTTTCAGGTTGCATGGTCTCCCAAAGACCATTGTTAGTGACCAGGACAGCTGTTTCATGGGTGGATTTTGGCATGAACTCTTTTGTTTGGTGGGTACAGAGTTGACTCTGAGCACTAGTTATCACCCTCGGACGGATCGACAGACAGAGATAGTGAACAAGTGGCTGGAAGGTTACTTGCAAAACTATGTTACAGGGCAACAGAAGGCATGGTTACGTTGCTTGCACTTGGGAGAGTACTGCTACAACACTACTTTCCAAATGTCGATTGTTATGTCTCTGCTTTACACTTTATATGGATATCGTTCTTTGTCTTTTGCTGACGTGATTTTTGGTGCTAGTAAGGCTCCCAGGGCCAAGGAATAGATCCAAGAGAGTCAATATATACTCTGGGCTCTTAAGGACAACTTAGCTGCAGCACAGAACCAAAAAAAGTTGTATGCCGACAAAGGATGGGTTGAGAGGCAGCTTGAGGTAGGGGACTTGGTCTACCTACGACTTCAACCATACCGACAGTCCACGCTGAAGTACAAGGGGGTTGAGAAGCTCAGGCCCTGATTTTATGGACCATACAAGGTGATACGCAGGATTGGGGAGGTTGCATATGAGCTGGAGTTACCCACAGGTAGCAGGATCCATAACATATTCCATGTGTCCTATCTAAATAGGCATTGGGGTAGCAGGCGAATGCAACCAAGGAGCTTCCACGAACAGATAATGAGGGGCATTTGGTGTTACAGCCGGAACCATCATAGATACCAGTGAGAGGATGTTACATAGAAGGGCAGTCAGGGAGTATTTTGTGAGATGGAGAAACTTTCTGGATGAGGATGCCACTTGGGAGAGTGAGAATATTTTGCAGCATCCATCATTGCAGTTGCTTGAGGACAAGCAATGTTTTAGTGGGGAGGACTGTAATATTCCAAATTAGTAGCAGCTAACTAAAAATATTAAATTCTTGTCAGTTTAATTTTATAAAGTTAAGTCAATTAATAAAGTGGGTGAGAAGACACTCACCCTACACTTAGGAAATAAACATTCCCTAAAGTCGCTTGAGCAGATTATTATTTGACAACGTGGGGTCCAGGGGTCGAAGTGGCAGCGTGAGGGAAGTGGTAGAGTGGGTAGCGTGGGCCCATGATAGTGCAGAGAGAGAGGGACAGCGTGTCCAAGGGGGAAAATGCAGTTTCGATGGGGCCTATGTGAGAGCAAGGATCTCCGAGCATAAAGAGAAGAGAGGCTCATCATTTAGGGATTCAATTAGGCATCTATATTTTGTCTCTTGACATTGAGCACATTTTTGTTGTTGAGCAAAGTCTGCAAGTGTTGTTTAGCACACTGGGTGTCTCCGAGCGGAGATCCCAACCTCAACCACGAGGGACTTCGAGTGCCTGCTCGGGTGAGGAGCTCTATCCACTGATTTTCAGGTGGGAGTCACAGCATCTTTAGCGAGGGATTACGCACTTGCTTGGATAGTGCAGTCTTGAGGAGAGATCACGCAGTTCTTAGACGAGGCAGTACCAGGGGTGGATATTTATCATGGGATTCATCTCGGAATAGTGATAAGGGATCAACCCGTAGCTATTCCTTCATCTGGGTAGAGGAGGAGGCCTCCATTGGCAAAGATACATTCAGGGCCAGTGTATTCCACTGGGATAGCGTTAGTCCTCGAGGGAGGTTATTTTCCGGGGTCATCCATTCCGGAAACACTTTCTTGGGTTTTCTGGGTATTAGGAGGAGAGCTCATTCCCAGAGTCTCGTATTTTTCTGAGCAGGGAACAGCCCCAAAGAGCCATCATATTCCATCAGTAGCAGTAGTTTGGTAACAGTAGCAGCAGCCCGACAACAGTAGTAGCAATAATGGGAGATAACACAATCACTGATAGTGTAGCCATTCCAGGAGTATTTTTGAGACTATTTCCATCTTGCTGTGTGCAGGCCAAGGTGCCATCATTCTGATCACCTTTGTACTCATTGTATCTTTCAGTTATATAATAAAATGACTCAACATTCTCCATATTTTTCATTATGTATGCGATGTCTCTCTATTTGTTGTAGTTTCATGTTTATGTTGCTTTATATTGTTGTTTATTTCTACTCGGAATATTACAACCATGGATGGATATTTCCATGCACTTATTCATGGATTTTCCTTGTACTAAAATTTACAATGATTCTATTTTCATGGTGGTGGATTGATTCTCAGTTTATCCACTTATTTAGGGTAAGAAAATAACCATGCAAGTAATATTGTCCACTTTCCCATTAAGAAATAATTGTTACTGAAAATATTTAAACACAAACTTGTGCACATTTAAAGGTTGCATATTCATTCCTAAAATTCAGAACAAGTACACAATTATATTGAAATTGAAAAAAAAAAAAAAAAATTAAAACTTAGTGTACTTATCCTTATTAATCTTAACCTAAAAAAAAAACATACCTTATTCTTTTTATTTTACACCCTCCCCATTATGATACTTCAAAATTTTAAATTATGCATTTTAAAAAAAATTACAAAAATTCAAATTTAATCTCCACTTTTTCTATCCCAAAACTCCTAAATATCTCAATTACTATATCACATCACAAAAATCATAATGTACCTATCTAATCAATTCAACAATCCACTGTATTTTCAATTTAATCTCTATTTTTCTATCTAAAAAATCCTCAAATATCTCAAATCATTATATCACACCCCAAAAAACAAACAAATATATTACAACTTAACCCAAAAAAATAGAGAAATAAATACCGAAAACGCCGACGAGGATAGTGCATTTGTTTCCCTAAGCAAATGTAATTTACCATGTCACTCATGCCTAACCCGTGGAAGTATACCGCTACTGTTTCCTAAGACAACTAAGCATTTTATTATATTCTATTCTCTCGATCAAATCTTTTTAATACATTATTCTAACGAAGCTAGCAATTGACAAGAGGATAATATTTATCTTGATACACATAGGGAAGTTGGAAGTTAAGATTATGTGCGGCTTTGTAAAATTTTAATTTTTTATAATTTAGATAAATTATATTTGGTAGTTTAAAACACGTAGATTTTATGATTTATGATGTAATTTTTCAAAATAATTTATTTAAAAATTATATATAATATTATTTTATTTTTGAAAAATTAGATAACAATTAAAAGATTAAATTAGATAATAATTAAGAGATTTAAAACTAAAATCTCTTAGTTTTCTCACACTATTTGAGTTGTACTTTAAAAACAAAATATAATATTATCTATATAAATTTAAAAATTATATAAATTCAAATTCAAATTTAATATTTTATTATATTAATACAATTTAAAATTAGTATAAATTAATATTTATTTTATTAATATAAAAATTATATTTAATATTATAAAAAAAATTAATCAATTTACTAATTTTTATGTATGTGGATTTATCGGGGACATGGTATAGGCCTCAAAAAGTATAGTAATAGTTGCCGAATCTACCACTAGGACAAAACTAACCATTATATAAATTTATGACAATTTTATGTGTTGATATTTAACTATTTTAAAACATCATCCATATTAATTATACAAAACTTCTCCTCCATAATGATCCTTGTAAAAAGCTGTCGACTCCCAAAGCCCATACTCATTGGCAAATAGCTATCGGCACAACAACCAGAAAAAGGTATTCAACAATTTTAAGAAAAAGACTTTGAACTATCTTCCATTTATTAATTCTAATAAAATATATTTAAATTAAAAGTCATTTTGTATACAGCAATTTAGAATTGTCGTGTACATCCTATAATATTTTTCTTATCACATCGATAAAGTTGAGCTATATATCTGACATTAGAATATATTAAACAAAATAGTTCTTAGTGCGATTTTTTGGAGTTTTCGGTGTCAGAATCTGGTGAAAAAAAAAATTGAGGTAAAATCTTGATTTCTGTTATTTAAACTAGTTTTTTACTATAAATATAAATATAGATTCAATACTCTAAAAAATCCTCAAGTACATGTTATTTATCAAATATCTGTTTTCAATAAATTCTTGCCAAATTTTAAAGAATTTAGACCAGAAAAATCTAAAAAACCCTTAAAAAGTAGCAACCTGATTATCACCAAAAATCTTCTAAACTTGCAACTTGCATTAAAGCATATTCAATATGAATAAGATATTACTTTATTTATTCGTCAATTTCCATATCATTTATTTATATAAAAATTGTTAATAAGGTAATTAGCCATTTTCATAAAAATAAATAAAAATTGTATTAAATGAAATTTAATTAAATAAAAAATAATATATAGATTCATAAAGATGGTAAAATTTATGAAATACGGTTTAGAAAGTTTAATCGCTATTTCTCGGATAATCATTTGAAATCGAATATTATGAACCTTATTTTTTTTTTAAGCTTTCGCATTTTCCAACTACATTTTCTGATCAGTTTACCGATGATCGGAACATAAGGGTTAAAATTTTGTTAATATTTTAGAAATAAAACCATGTATAGGATTAGTTTGTTCATGTTTTAGGTGAACATTCCACCGAGACTTAAAATTTTGATAATATTTTTGAAATAAAACCGTATAAAGAACTAGTTCCTCCAAATTTTGGGTGAATAATAGTATAAATCTCCAAGCACATTATATAAGGCTAAAAATTGTTTTAATCTTGGGTGAATAATAATAGTATAAATCTCCAAGCATTAAATATAAGGCTAAAAATTGTTTTAATCCAATCAGAAATCCATTACTTTGAAAAGGAATTAAAAAAATATGATTGATCATAAGACCATCAATATTTTGTTAATGTTTACAAATTTTTAATTTCACTCATAAATCCATCTACAACGATTTGAAAAAGAATTAAAAAATAATAGTATGTCTGAGGAGTGGTTCTCCACTCCACTGTATTATCCTTTTCCTCTTGTCACGGGCAGAGCCGGGCTTCTGACAACAATACATGAAAACCAAACAAACTGCTCGGATCTTATCGGGCAATGGCGTTACGAGAGCTGGGATGCACTGTTACGGGGAGAAATGGATGAATCCCAACAATCCGGAGATCGAAGACCCCGATCCTTCACCCAGACCTGAACCTGAAGAGCCATAATGGGGAAACATTGTTGTGTATTCTGACTGTAAACTATGTTCTGTTAATTTTGTGTATTCAGTGGATACCCATCAATGACCGTCTCCTTTGCTCGGCGAAGAGCCCAGCTTGCGTTTATTTCTTTTATCATCTCCATTACTCTGGTGGGATTTGAGGGTGTCGCCGTTTATTTTTTGAGACTTAGGGCGGATCATCTGCATGTGACCGACCCCGGGGCTACGCTTGGATGTAGAAAGGCGCTGTTCGGTCACCATGGAATTTACTTTAGGACTGGGTCCAGACGGTGTCACTTTTCCCTTCGGTAGTAGCTGGAACACGGCCTCGGCTTTGTTCGATGCAGGTGACTCGTCGGCCTTGTTTTCATTTTGAGTACCCATTGGACTAAGCCTGAACGATAAATTATTCTGTGCTTTGGTGGCATTATTCTCCGACGAGCTGCTCCAGGGGCTTATTTCTTCATCACAATGCGGTACACCATCTTTCTCCAAGCGGGAGCCATTGTCGACCACGGAATTGAGATTGGGATTGAAGGCCCACGAATTATCTGACGCGATAGATAGATTGTTCCCCAGCAATCTGGCGCTGCAGTTACTGCTTAAAAGCAGGAGCGAAATTATAGCCATGATAGCGCCCTTCATCTTAAAGCTCAGTATTTGCAGCTGAAGAAGATGAAATCTGATGGTTGTGAGTAGAGAAAGAACTTGAAATCTGATCGATGTGAGCACAAAAGGGAACCGATATATCTGGCAACTTGATTCGAAGTAGAAGATCAGGTTGCGAGCGAGAGAACTCTTGAGAGCTCGAAGACTTGGATGGTGAAATATGCTGTGGAGTGCCAATATTTATAAGCAATGGGAAGGTCTTCACCGCCTTCTCCAGAGTGCGTGCTTTCTTTGACTTAACTCCTGCTTTGAATTTTTCAAACGGTATAAATCCGGAAGGTTGGGTTCGGGTTTCGTCGGGTGAATTCTCGGACAGTGGAGTCCGACACGCCGAGAATTGTTGCATATTCCACTGAGGCGGAGGAATTGTTGCGATGGTTAAAAGTGGTTGGATTCTGGGAAAAAATAAATTTCAAAATATTTAGAATAGCAGGTTTTAAATCATGTTTATGGTGGAAATAGAGTTTCGTCGGGTGAATTCTCGGACAGTGGAGTCCGACACGCCGAGAATTGTTGCATATTCCACTTAGGCGGAGGAATTGTTGCGATGGTTAAAAGTGGTTGGATTCTGGGAAAAAATAAATTTCAAAATATTTAGAATAGCAGGTTTTAAATCATGTTTATGGTGGAAATAGATTAAGCATAATTTGGATTTGCAAAAAAAATTCAAATTTAATTAAAATTTGACCAAAATTTATATAATGTTCCCTAAAAAAACAAACCATTTAGACTACGAGATATTCCACAGTCAATACTGCTCATGTAAAGCGAAAAAAAATGGTGGCCCGGACCCCGTGGGGCGGCCGTGCCTTTGTGAGGTCGGAGGATAATTTAATTTCTAGTGAATGCAAAACTGCTCATGGCTGGGGACCACGTTGGGCGAGTTGGAGTAAGCTTTTTCAGAAGACGAGTTGGAGTAAGCTACTTTGCTAATCAGTGACGTTATTTCCGGCCTTTCGAGTTCATAAGAATTTGGGAGGAACTTTCGCGATAATTAGGGTTTAGTCAATGCTCGATAAATGCTCTTAGACATTTTACCCAGTTTTAGATTTTACTTAAATCGCTAAAAAATCGAGTTTGACTAAAGATACGTACCAACCCATGAGATGTACAGAGATTGTTTTGTGTTTGCAATGTGCATTCTATACGAAAAAATATTTAGAACGCTACTAGCGCCGCGCTGCCGGTGTTCACCTGTCCATTCATATTTTCCCAAACCCGTCATGTTTGGGATGTACTCATTGCAGACGCCATAACAGACTCTGTGACGTCATGGCAGACACTGAAAATACGCAGCTGTCGAGTAACTTGTAGCCCAAGATTCTTCTGTACATGATTTTTTGAAGTCAACGGTATCATTGCAAGTAAAGAATGAGCAAGGTGGCTTCCATATAAAAGTTTATGCCAGATGTCACGTACTTTAAGAACGAAAGTTTCGTTCCCGGCTTTTGCTCCGTGCTGAACAGAGGTTTTCTATAGAAGAAGCAAGGGATCTGTGTGTTCATTCATATTGGAAGCGTTCCCTTGCACACCTCGGAGCAGAGCTTCTTCGTCTGCACCAACATTAATCAGTAGTCTAAATAATTTAGAAATTTTGGTAAGATTATGAAAAATTCTAGTAAAGGTTTTTGAAAATTTGGGTTACATTTGTTAAACTTTAGTATTTTGGGCACTTTCATAGTTTTTGATAGCACTGAATTCTTTTTCAGTATCAAAAATGCAATTGAAACAATCTAACTATCTGATTTTTTGAAAAAAAAATTACCAGATTCCGACAAAACACTGTTGTCTGAACTATTATGTTGTGTGGTAGACAACTCCCAACATTAATATCATAATAACTTAAAATGACCCACACAGAGTACACTTTGAACTAGAAAAAAAGACCTAGCAGAAACAAAAGTTAGTTCAAGGGTGATGCAAACCCTCACATGTTGTGAGGTTATGGCCAAGGTTTTGGAGTTGAAGGGTGATGCAAACCCCTCACATGCTGTGAAATTAGGACCAATGTTATAGATTTAAAGTGTTAAATTAGGGGCAATGTTAGAGATTTAAAGTGTGATTGAATCAAAGTTTGGTTGTAAGCATAAGAAGTAAAGAGGAAATTTGATTTATAGAATATAGATAAGAAGATTGTAGGAGAGTAAGTTTGTAACGTTGAGGATTAATTGAAAGGGTGATTGGAATCTTTATATGTTAATATGTTGGCTGTAAGACTAGCATAATCACATTAATAAATGTGGTTGATAAATGCGGATAGGCATATATGATCCATGTGGCTCTAGACACATGCAGAAATCCAAGAGGGCTAAAAAATGGTCAAAATTCAAAGATGGAAGAACGTTCTTGAATTAGGACAAGATCGTAATGTTCGTCGACATGACTCCAACGGTGTGAACAACACTCAAATCTTCCATATGAAGGTGATAAAGCTCTTCAAAATTTGATAAGAAAGGGAAAAAGTGGAACCCATAGTGTGCCACATGGCATCCTAGTAAGCAGATGGGATCCACGAGTTACATTGCAGTGGACACATTGCCTATCAACCACTGACACTTGGCCCCTAATCATTAGCATCCTAATCCTTAAAAAACAAAAAAAATAATATTAAAATCACAATAAAACAAATTTCATACCAAACAAAAAAATATTAAAAAAAAACCATATAAATTAAAATATAATTATGATGGGAATTTAATATATGGTTATAAAGAAAAGTTGTAAACAAACCTATTAATATATTAAAAAAAACCATTACAAAACAACCATATTAATATATAAAAAAACCATTACAAAACAACCATATTAATATGGAGTTGAACGAATCATACTACTAGCAATTGCACCGGGGGTGCAAGGGAACGCCAGAAGGAGGAGACATGAATCATTTTGTGGTACATGTTAGGGAACATGATGAATGTGAATTTATGAGGGGTAAAATCTACAATTGATTGATTACATGAATTTTTAGATTTCAAACTCTGAAAATTAAATATGTTGTTTGCTCAACTTCAACAATCATTTGCTCAACTTAAATAATGTTGGAAGATTACTCATTCTGAATAATAAGAATGTGCTAAAATTTCTAAATTAATCTAAAGCTAAATTTATTACATTAACATTATTGATGGGAAAATGTAAACTACATTCAATTATTTGGTGGCTCATTTTCGTAACCTCTTTGATTTATTCTTTGACGACATTCAATATTATTGATGGCATGATTGATGGATGATTGATGGCATTCATCCCAGTCCACATGGCCATATAATATCGCCCCCTCCTCTTCGATCGCCTCCGAATTCCCCATGCTTAGAGGTTGCTCCAGCTGTTCTTTCTCCTCCTTTGTCAACATCTCCTCATAACCCTCATTACCCACCGACTCATCCACAAACATATCATTTTCTGCTGCAAAAATTTCCTCGTCGGTCATCGCCCCAAGGACCCTTCGGGACTTGACACTGAGCATCACATGCAGCATACCTTGAAATCTATCAGTTGCTTGCTGCTACCAACTGTGGAACGAAGAAGGACAGGGGCATAGCTTGAGCGGACAAAACGTGGGCAGAAAGTAGGATATCCTCAAACCCTCACAAGGTGAAAAACCAAAATCTAAACGCCTGAAATCCAAGCCCCCAAACCCCTGAATGGGAGGAGCCCAAAACTAAAAACCCAACTTGTAAAACAAACTCAACTCTATTTACCAAAAGGAGAAACATCCATTTTAGATCCTAGTAGATGAGAAAACTTCCAGACCCATTCCAACCGAGCTGCAGGTTTAGCCCAGTGAGAAGTTAAATAGAGTGCAGCACTGTAAGCAAGCATCGACAGTTTCGATTTCAAACTGTTTCAAATTCATGGATGTTAGGCAGAACAAGACAACCAGGTTCATGAAAGTATAGTGTGTTATATCCCCATGAGGGTTAGACTCTTCAAAGAAGTGGTCTGCACTGAACTTTTGAAACGTGGTCAATTCCCTTTGAGGTTAATGCCCAAAATTTTCTCGAGTTTCTTAGCAAGTGGCTGATTCTTTCCAAGAGCAAGAGGATAGATGGCCGTGATTTTCACACAGGCAAAACTTACCTGTAACACCAAATCCGCCGAAGTTAGCAGAAAATTTTGGACAAATAACTTGACAGAGAATTGAAAGGAGGTAAAGATGAGTTACTTGCCGATCCATGTGGGGAAGCAGAGGCATGCTCTAGACGGTGGTAAAAAAACTGGCTGCGTTATTCACAGCATCTTCTAAGCTGTAATCAAGAATGCCGGTCAAACCCAACACCCACATTCTAATCAATGTATCCGAGGCCTCTGCGACGTTCTCTCCAACACAGAAATGAGAAAATGTGGTCCACTTCTCGGCTTTGAGAATTGGCACTCTATAAGGCGCGTACTCCGTCATAGGTGATTTCAGAGCCTTCATGCCTAGATCATCGACTGGCTTGCAGGAAACAATCCCTATTCTGAAGAGGCGTTCTAGCTGTTAGAAGAGGCGTGATTTTCTGTCAAGCATGACTCTGCCCGCGATCTGATGCAGAACGAAGGTGAGCCGTCGGATTCCCCAAGCAGATGCTGCCGAATCTGACAGATGAAAAACACGTGGCGAAATATTATTGGTTCCATGCGCGATAGGAAAAATGTCTCTCATTGGCTGGGGTGAACAGTGTTTGCTCACCCCAAGCCCGCAAATAAAATGCCTCCGGCGTAAAAATATTAATATTAAAATAAAAATATTAAAATTAAAATATAAACTAAAATCGAATATTAACATATTAAACATTATGATATTTTAATAATTCCCCATTACACTCAATCTAACCATCACATAAATCATCATGCTGAATTATTTATTTTACACATGGTAGTTGCCCATTAATTTGAATAAATAATTGTTATTATATAAAAAGACTGATAAATGCCCACCAAGTATTATAGAGTCAAATTGAACCACCTAATTATAACGACCACATGATATGCAAAACCCCTACAACACTCCATTGAAGTGGGAATTTTTACAACGCTGAAGACAGAATATTCAACGCCCCATTTTCACAAGGTCCTTTGGAGTCTCTCCCACCGGCAGGCAGGTCACATTGCCTTTGAGGACAATGGAGAGCTCCCTTCTCACAAATTCCATAAACTCCAATATCTTGAAAATATTAATGTTAGAACCAGTTCGCCTTTTGCTTCCGCGAAGTGCGCCAGTTTGCCACCTACCAAACAGAATTGACACTTAAATCCTTGCAAGAGCAGGAATAGCAGCAGAAATCTCGGATACATCGATATCTCAACACCTGTGAGGTTCGAGCTTAGGAGCTGTCGACCGCATAGAAGCACTCAAGTGTGGGAGCTTCTTGTTTTCTGTCGAAGAGGTTTTTGGGTTCTGATTATACATTGATATCCTAACTCCTGTGAGGTTCGATCGTGGCATCTCTGAGTGTTTAAGTTTCTTCATTTCTGTGCAAGAGGTTTAGAATTCGAGTTATGTGGATTTCTTTTTGTATCAATGGAGGCGGGGGCACTGTCGAGAATCAGGCTAGCGGGTCTGGCAGTGATGGGCCAGAACCTAGCCCTCAACGTTGCAGAAAAAGGATTTCCGATCTCTGTCTACAATCGCACAGCAAGTCGCGTGGACGAAACCCTGGAGCGTGCCCGGGACGAAGGCGACCTGCCCCTAAAGGGCTATTATGATCCCAAGGACTTCGTGCTCTCGATCAAGAAGCCGAGGTCGGTGATCATCCTTGTTAAGGCCGGGGATTTGGTGGACCAGACAATCTCCATGCTCTTCGACTACATGGAGCCTGGTTATTGCATCGTCGATGGGGGAAACGAGTGGTACGAGAACACGGAGCACCGAGCAAGGAGGGGGCTCGCCATGGCCCGTCGCTAATGCCTGGTGGCACCATCGAGGCTTACAGGTGAGAGAAAATTTTAGTGCCCAGATTTCTAATTGCTGTCAAAATAGATCACGTATTGCAAAAGGGTATGCTCTCATTTTTTTTTTAATTAGCTCAAATGATTAAAATTTCCATTCTCCCTGCGATGGCTTCTTTGAATTTTTTGTTTGTAGGCCATGTCTCCTTTAAAATTTTACCCCGCTACAGGTATATCGAAGAGTTGCTCAACAAGGTCGTTGCGCAGGTCGATGAAGGGCCCTGTGTTACGTACGTTGGAAACGGAGGGGCCGGGAACTTTGTGAAAATGGTCCACAATGGCATAGAGTATGGAGACATGCAGTTGATCTCCGAAGCTTATGATGTGCTCAGACATGTTGGGGGTTTGAGCAATCAGGAACTGGCGGAGACCTTTGCGGAGTGGAACAAAGGCGAGCTTGAGAGATTTTTAGTTGAGATAACTGCCGATATTTTTACTGTGAAGGATGATTATGGCGGTGGGGAGCTTGTAGATAAGATATTGGATAAGACCGGAATGAAGGGGACTGGGAAATGGACTGTGCAGCATGTAGAAATTTGAATAATTGATATGTTATCCACTGATATTCTCCTGATCACACACTATTTTATCTTCATGCACAATACAGAATCTCTTCTACCATTGATCATCACATGAGGAAATAAAATCAATTGCATGCACACATTGAAACCATAAAAATTCACACATATGAACACAGTATGTAATGGGAAAGCTAAAGCTGAAAACCCCCAACTATCTCGTATATTATATATGTCATAGAGATCATGTAACAATCATTATACAAAGCTCCTCACAAGCTCTCAGTACAATCTCCAATTGCTACACACTAATCAGGCCTTGATCTTGCAAATCCATGCACCGATCTTTGCCAGCCTTTAGCTTGCCTCTACTGCGCAATCCTTGCTAAAGAATGCCTCTTGATGAGAATGTGTTACCCCAGCCTTGCTCACATAGTATTTATGGGCATCTCTACTAAGTGTTGGATGCAAACCATGCATCACTTATAGTCACAACCGATAGTCACACTTGCCCTTTCACCTATCTTTGCACTGGTCTCCACTGAAACTGTCCATGCACTGAAGTTAACTGATGTATTCTTTAGTTGATTAATGATTTTATAATTAGTGAATTAATTAATAATTAATTCACACCACTCTCACTAATTGTATCAATCAGTTAAACTAAATACAAATAGCTCAACTATGTTTAGATTAGTTAAACTGAACACAACTCCATTAACTTCCTCAATCAACTCCACCAAACTCTCTCACATGAGTTCTAACTGAAGTATCCATGCAATAGCTCCACATAACCCTCAGGAATAGCGTAATTCCTTTTGTCAGCTCCTGTGCAACATATGTACACTTAACTAAAGTGATCCAAGAGAATAAGATAATGTTTATAGTCCAAATATTATTAAGAGCTAATAATATTCGACATATCTATTTTTAGACTGGAAATCTAAAAATAGATTCCGCCCAATATGTCTAAAAATAGAAGTCCATCTATTTTTCCAACTTGACCAACCATCCACAAATAGCATCCCACAACTCATAGAATATGATCGACATGTCTAAAAATAGACATAGTCTAAAAATAGACTTTGCGACAAAAATCACCTGTGTGGGCCCCACCTAGTTTAGGTGATCACTTTCCAACTAGGATCAGGAATGATGTTTTAGGATGCCTCCTTCACTGTTTCTTGTTGCAATCTTCAACACTCCCTCTCAACAAGAAAGGACTATCTTTGCATGCGACATGCAACTCCATGCATTCGCCCTGCAACCTTCACAAGCGCCATGCAACTCCATGCATCTGCTCTACAACTCCTCTGAAACTGAATAGGCTCCAAACAACTCAATCAGTCTGATGCATCTATCATCAAAGTCTTCGACTTCTGCTGGGCCCAACTGCACATGTCATTAGGAACCACTGCGCTGTTGAACTCTTGCACCCATGCACTCTACACTTGATGTCAACTCTGATCCGCGCTCCAGTATCCAACATTGTCACTTTGATCTGCCTGCATCAATACAACTGATCATGCTACTGCTACGCTGTGGGCACCTCGTAGCCAGGTTCAATTCATGAGATCCACACCATCTCATGAATCCTGCCCAGAAATCTCCTCTTGGGATTACTCATGCATGTCACCCCACCTCTCACCTGGTGGTATAGCTGCATGCACTCCCTCTGCCCATCTGGCACGAAATTTCTCTACATGAGTGGTTTCTTCCACTCCATGATCCTCATATTGTGGCTGCTCCACATCCCGAGGTTCACTCTTAACTGCATGCAAATCCAGCTCCCTCTCAAGCTTCAATTGCATGGCTTTCTCACACTTCCCAACAGTAGGAAGCTCTGCAGAAATCCCAGCTACTTCAAATCTATAAAGATTCTTCTGCATCTCTAGTTGTGGCTGCTCCACAACCTTCTGAGATTGCTTCTCACGCTGCATGTTGAGAGGCTCCCTCTCAACCACCAAGTCACTAACCTCTGCTTTGCTCCTCAAATCTTTGCATGCATCTTGTCCCTCAGTGCATGTAGATTCTTGGCTCATGCACATTGCAATTGTCCCGCCGTCGCAAAATTTTCTAACAAAAGAGCTGATTTTAAATTGATGATATCTCCCTCATCCGAGCTCCGATACCATGTAGAAATTTGAATAATTGATATGTTATCCACCGATACTCTCCTGATCACACACTATTTTATCTTCATGCACAATACAGAATCTCTTCTACCATTGATCATCACATGCGGAAATAAAATCAATTGCATGCACACATTGAAACCATAAAAATTCACACATATGAACACAGTATGTAATGGGAAAGCTTAAAGCCGAAAACCCCCAACTATCTGTATATTATATATGTCATAGAGATCATGTAACAATCATCATACAAAGCTCCTCACAAGCTCTCAGTATAATCTCCACTTGCTACACACTAATCAAGCTATATCTAGCAAAACACATGCTCCAATCTCTGCCACTTGATAGCCTGCCTCTACTGCGCAATCCCTGCTGAAGAATGCCTCTTGATGAGAATGAATTACCCCAGCCTTGCTCACGCAGTCTTTATAGGCATCTCTACTGAGTGTTGGATGCAAACCATGCATCACTTATAGTCATACTTGTCCTTTCACCTATCTCTGCTCTGGTCTCCACTGAAACTGTCCATGCACTGAAGTTAACTGATGTATTCTTTAGTTGATTAATGAGTTTATAATTAGTGAATTAATTAATAATTAATTCACACCACTCTCACTAATTGTATCAATCAGTTAAACTAGATACAAATAGCTCAACTATGTTTAGATTAGTTAAACTCAACACAACTCCATTAACTTCCTCAATCAACTCCACCAAACTCTGTCACATGAGTTCTAACTGAAGTATCCATGCAATAGCTCCACATAACCCTCAGGAATAGCGTAATTCCTTCTGTCAGCTCCTGTGCCACATCTGTGCACTTAACTGAAGTGATCCAAGAGAATAAGATAATGTTTATAGTCCAAATATTATTAAGAGCTAATAATATTCGACATATCTATTTTTAGACTGGAAATCTAAAAATAGATTCCGCCCAATATGTCTAAAAATAGAAGTCCATCTATTTTTTCCAACTTGACCAACCATCCACAAATAGCATCCCGCAAGTTATAGAACATGATCGACATGTCTAAAAATAGACTTTGCGACAAAAAATCACTTGTGTGGCCCCCACCTAGTTTAGGTGATCACTTTCCAACTAGGATCAGGAATGATGTTTCAGGATGCCTCCTTCACTATTTCTTGTTGCAATCTTCAACACAGCAAGCTGCAGAGCTCTCTGTTGTAGCACCCACAATTGCTGCCTCGCTTGATTGCTGGTATCTCAGTGGCCTGAAGGAGGAGCGTGAGGCCGCTGCGAAGATTTTCAAAGAGGCTGGCCTGCCTAATGTTTTGGTTGGTGGAGGGACCATCGACAAGAGGCAATTGGTCGATGATGTCCGCAAGGCGCTGTATGCGTCAAAGATCTGCAGCTATGCACAGGGGATGAATCTGCTTCGAGCCAAGAGTACGGAGAAGGCGTGGAATCTGAACACGTGGTGAAATATTATTGGTTCCATGCGCGATAGGAAAACTGTCTCTCATTGGCTGGGGTGAATAGTGTTTTCTCACCCCAAGCCTGCAAAGAAAACGCCTCCGACGTAAATATGGAGTTGAACGAATTTTTGTTTGGGCACATTTGAATATATTAAGTTTAAAAAGTGCGTATGGGGTGGCTGTTACATAACCCACCCAACACATTACCACAACGATCAACAGAGCAACATATGATATATATGCAACCGCGGAGCCAAACAACATTTGGTTTAAAACAATCAATCCACCAAAAATATTCCGTCAACCAATCGTGACGGTTATAAAAAATGGCGCTTAATTATCCCGCGTCCAAACAAACTTAAAAAATGTGTCTATGTTTAAAAAAAAAGGGCGGGTTTGGACCCCGAACCACAGCGAAAATATGCCTCGTTTTAAGCTCCAACCAACTGCGCCAAAAATGCATTGTTGTTAAATGTGCCTGAATGTTAATATATGACCCTTATTTTCCCATTAGACAGGTAGGTGGATGAAGCAGAATGGAGAAAGAACATAAACGAGGGCCGAAAACAGTAGGGCACCTCTGAGCGGGTTGAACCCATATGTTGTGGAACCATGATGCAGTTCCAGAGGCGGAACCTTGTCTAGGCAAAGTGGTAGTGAAACCATGAAGTGAAGAATTTTCTCAAGGAGGTAAAAATTCATTTTATTAGAATGATCTCAAATTTATAGTTAAATTTTACAAAATTTCGCAAGGAACACAATTGCAACATCAGATTCGTCATTTGAGCAGCAGATTTCCAGTCAGCCCATGGAGCAGAAGCATTAGAGAATCACGAGAGAATCTAAAGGATTCTTGTATGCCTTGATTTTAACAGTGTCGAAATCCGACGAATCGATAGCCTATTTTACACCACTCGATACCAAAAATTCAGTGGTGCAGTCAGTTTTTGCAGCTGAACATTTCATTTTTCGGTCAACTTCAGGAGTGAAGGTACATGAATTAGTCTTGTCATGTTCTCCTTCATAATTGCTAAGATGATCTATTATGTTTTGAGATCCATGTTTGGTGTTTTGTTGCGGGATAACTTTTAGCACATTATGTGAGATGTATTTAGCTTTTAATGCTACATATTGCTGTTGAGATCCCTATGTAACTATGTCGAAGGGATACTCATTGCAACATTGTGTGAGATCTTGTTAGTTTTTCATGTTGAGAGGAAACCTTCTTGAGTGAGAATTCTTGTAAGTGGAATGTCTCGTGGAGAGACAAAGCCACTCCTGTTTGAGGGCATGTGACCTTGTTATGACAAAGTCTTGTCCATGTACATCATCTTCTTTTACATCATTCCATGAAGCGACTGACACCATATTGATACCGGGCCCAGAGACGTAGCCCACACTGGGTGAACTCTGTTATCAAATGTCTCGTGTTCTTGTGTTACCAATTTTCGCCATGTTTCCTCTAGCTTAAGCATGCATATGTGTTCTTTTAACGATCTTTTCAATGTAATTATAATCACATCACAGAAGTAAAAGATCACAGGTAAATTCAGTAGCTGACGGACCTAGATCAATATATCAACCACATTTATTACTAATAATAATTATCATCAATAATATAATTCTAATTCGAATTTTTCATTATAATTATAATTAAAAATGTATTAACTATTAACACTTATCAATTATTAATAATTACTAATTATTTTTCATAAAGGGATAAATATTATAAACAAAATGGATTGATCCTATAAACCATAGTGATATTAACAATAACCAATTAATTAATTATAAATATAAATAATTGTAATTGTAATTATAATTATAATTTTATTAATTAATAATAATTAGTAATTATTGTTCATGTACAATCTCGATTGCGCTCCAACTACATGAGCCTGCGCGCAGCTAGGGCTCGATGTTGTTCTCTTCGCTTGGGCACGTGCTCTTCCAGGGCCCCTTCACGCACCCATGGAGGCACAAGGATCGCCCCAGGCCCCTTCACCGCTTCCTCTCCCTTCTGTGGAAGCTACGTTTAACTCTTTGCTGGCTACTCTGCCGAAGAAGAAGAAATCTGAAGTCGCCAAGTTCGTCAAAAATCTTGGGGATATACCAAAAGTCTCTCTCCCTCCTGAGGGGCTGATCCAAGTTGCCTTGTCCCTGGCAGATCGTGCCCTTGTGGGCCAATTTACGGGCCTTTGGCCCTCTCCAAAAACAACGGAGAACTGGGTTGTCAAGAATTGGGCACCGTTGATCAAGAACAACGTAACCTCATACTTTCTGGGGAGAGGCTATTTCTTGTTCGAGTTAATTTCAAAGGAGGACAAAGATTTGATCTTTTGGAACGACCCCTATTTTATGGGACCCCAGGGCCTCTTTCTCAACAAATGGACGCCGGATTTCGATCCAGCGGTGGACGTACCGAGGGCTGTCCCAGTGTGGGTTCGCCTGCCGAACCTTCCAGTGCATTACTGGAATTGGGACTCTCTGAAAGACATTGGCAATGCCTTGGGAAAAATTATCGACAAGGCAAACAGCAAGGATCAATATGATTGTGCATGGATATGCATCGAGGTTGATCTAGAGGTGGGGATTCCAGAGGCAATAAAAATTAATTTCGGCAGCTGGACCCATGTGCAAAAGTTAGACTATGAGGAGCTTCCTTTCAAGTGTCGTAAATTCCATATCTATGTGTAGGTTTTAACCCTGAACAACAATTATCTACACACGAATCTTAAACAGAAAATAAACAATAGCGAGAGCATAAAACATAAAACAGATCAACACAGAGATTTTCCCCTGGATCCCAAGTCGGGACGACCAGCTTGATTTTTCATTATATTCCTTTTAGTGTTACAACACATATATATACATGCCGAAGCATACATAAACCCCAATCCATTAACCCCAGATTAGAACATAACCGTAGTTCCCTTGACCGGATCTACAAAATACCAGGGGCCGAAAACCATCGTACCCCAAAACCATGTGCAAAATCATGCACAAAACATGGGTGGGTCCGCATATGAGTGGGACCGCATACCAAAAAAAAAATTTCTGGCCGGGACGCTGCCCCGAACCCCGACAGTGGCCGCCGCCTCCCCCGTGACTTCGCTACGCTCGACGCAACGTACAACTCATGGGCTAGTCGTGGAAAGAATATAACACATACCCAACATTCTCCCACTTGTTGTTTTCTTTCCACAGGGGGTCACAAGAGAGCTTAGTCATTGGCCCAATCCTTCAACACCCATTGTTTCTCTACACCAAGAGAACTTCTGAGTGCTCACAAACTTTGTTAATGCATCTGCAACATTCTTCAAAGTGTCCACCTTTACCAGCAACACCCTTTTAGCCTCAACCATATCTCTAACAAAGTGATATTGAACATCAATGTGCTTTGTCTTTGAATGATAAGCAGGGTTCTTAGCCAAGAAAATTGCACTTTGGCTATCACAGTTTATCCTTATAGCTTGCTGTACCAACCCCATACTTGAACACAATCTCTGCAACCAAACTGCTTCCTTGCTTGCATGAGTGGCTGCTATGTATTCCGCCTCTGTAGTTGAAAGAGCCACTACAGACTGTCTTTTACTCATCCAACTGACTGCGCCTCCAAATAGGCTAAACACATACCCACTTGTAGATCTTCTTTGGTCTAGATCTCCAGCCCAGTCTGCATCAACAAAACCACGAATGTACAACATTCTTTCCAATCTTGGTCTTCCCCGGTAGCATAAGCCATAATCACTAGTGCCACGTAAATATCTGAAAACCCGCATCACTGCTTTCCAATTCTCCTTCCCTGGGTTTGACATAAACCTGCTCAATACTCCCACTGCATGTGCAATGTCTGGTCTAGTACAAACCATTGCATACATCAGGCTACCCACTGCACTTGCATATGGAACACGGGACATATCCTCTTCTTCTTCTTGTGTCTTGGGACACTGTTCAGCAGACAAATTTGCACCTACAGGAATAGGAACACTCATTGGTTTACTATCCTGCATATTGAACCTATGCAATATAGTCTCGACATACTTCCTCTGGTTTAACCAGAGCTTCCTCTTTGCCCGATCTCTCTTAATTTCCATGCCCAAAATATAGTTTGCAGCACCAAGATCCTTCATGTCAAATTTGGAGAACAGTTGGGTCTTCAAATCTTGGATAATTTCTTTGTCATTTCCAATCAAAAAAATATCATCCACATACAAGACCAAATAAATAACACGGTCACCAATTAATTTAAAATAAACACAGTGATCCTCCTTGCTTCTGGTGAAGCCAAGTCCCCGCATATAGGTATCAAATTTCTGATACCACATCCTTGGTGACTGTTTTAACCCATACAGAGACTTCTTCAACCTGCATACCAGTTCTTTCTTACCCTTCACCATAAAGCCTTCAGGTTGCTTCATGTAGATCTCTTCTTCTAGATCCCCGTGAAGAAATGTTGTCTTCACATCCATCTGTTCTATCTCAAAATCAAATGCAGCAGCAACAGATAGAAGTAATCTAATAGAAGTAACCTTGGCAACAAGAGAAAAAATATCACCAAAATCAATTCCCGGCACCTGGGAATAACCTTTTGCTACCAACCGAGCTTTGTATTTCTCCACCTTGCCTTCTACATTCATCTTCTTCTTAAACACCCATTTGCTCCCAATGGGCTTCCTTCCATCCGGCAACTCCACCAGATCCCATGCATCATTTTTGTGCAAGGATGCCATTTCATCAACCATGGCCTCCTTCCAGAGTTTTCCATCCTCTGAATCTACTGCCTCCCTGACAGTTCTGGGTTCATCATCAGTTATAGTTAAGGCAAAACCCGAACAGAAAGCAGATGGACTATACCTTTCTGGTTGCCTTCTTTCCCGAACTGATCTTCTCAAAGCTGGAGTTTGTGGCTCTTCATCTTCTGAGTCTTCTTCTATTGTAGAGTCTGATTCATCCTCCTTTAGCTCAAACTCTATCTTCTCAGTTCCTTTGGTAGGACTTCATGTTTAACAATATCTTTCACTTCTCTAAACACCACATCTTGGCTGTACACAACCTTCCTTGTTTCTGGGTTCCAAATCTTGTAACCCTTTAAACCATCCTTATACCCAATAAAGATGCACCTTTCAGATTTATTATCCAACTTGGTCCTTTTCTCCTTTGGAACATGTACATATGCAGCACATCCAAATACCCTCAGATGTGAAAGAGAGAGTTTCTTACTAGTCCATACCTCATGTGGAGTCTTATCCTCCAACGTCGATGAAGGTGATCTCGTTAATCTGCGAACATGCGCTCTCCACTCGCTCGCCGTAATTCTTTCCTAACCCGGCATCACCGAGAAAGCATGCTTTGCCTTTTCCACGTTGTTCTATTCATTCTTTCGCAACTCCATTTTGCCGAGGTGTATGGAGTAGCTTCTCACGTGCTATACCACACTTACATAACTCTTCAAATTCCTTCTGCGTAACTCCCCACTCATTATCCGCCCTCAACGCCTTTATCTCTCTCTGTCCGTTTTCCACTGCATTCTAAATTCTTTAAATTTGTCAAAGACTTCAGATTTCTTCCTCAAGAAATATATCCATGTATTCCCTTTGAGAAGTAATATATGAATGAAACATAGTACACAACATCTTTCCTGACGAGAACCGACACAAACACCAGACCAACAATTTCTAATATTATCTTGTTTGCCCTCTTAGCACCAGAAGGAAAACTCACCCGATTCTGCTTCCCATATACACAATGTTCACAGAAATCGAAATCCAGAGAACAATTAGACATACCTTCTACCATAACATCTATATGCAGTATCCGAAGGCCCTTCTCTCCAATATGTCCAAGCCTTTGATGCCATAGCACGGTCTTTTCTCCAGAGAAAGCTAGACTTTCTGTCCCACTTTCAGGAACCACAGAACTGTTACACCCATCAATAACAGTGCTACCTTGTAGCTTGTACAGAGTTCCAGTCCGAACTCCCCGCATTAATACTAGTGCTCCCCGAACCATCTTGCAGGCATCTTTCTCGAACACTGTTTTTACACCTGCATCATCCATCTTGCTTACGGAAATCAGATTTCTGGCCAATGTAGGAATATGCAGAACACCAGGAAGTGTTCTAATCCTTCCACCTTGCAGCTTCAGCTTGACCTTTCCACGTCCGACGATTCCGGCCTTCCTATCATCCCCTAGGAAGACATCACCACCATCATATTTCTCATACTCGCAGAACCACTCCCTATGGGGAGTGAAGTGAAAGGATGCACCTGAGTCAATCAACCATGACTCATGATCTACATGTGTATTTGAAGAAGAAGCCAAATAAACATCCCCACCTTCATCCGAGGTGGTTTTTGCCTTTGCAGAAGGAGCATCATCAGATCCCTTTCCTTTCTTAGGAGCTTTAGATCTGCAGTCCTTTTTGTAGTGCCCTTCCTTTCCGCATTTCCAGCACACCTTTACAAACTTTCCAGGAGATTTAGATCTCCCTCTAGATTTGGATCTCCCACTCAAAACCTTATTCTTGTTTCTGTTCTGGGACCTTCCTCGTACAGATAAGGCATCTCCATTATGACCCTCCATATTTCTCCGTCTCATTTCCTCCGACAGCAAGGCTGAGACAATGTCATCAAAATTCAAGGTAGCTGTATTGCTACCTATTGCAATAACCAGACTGTCCCACGAGTCTGGTAGAGAGCACAACAAACTGATGCACTTATCTTCATCTGAGATTTTAATATCAACAGACGACAGCTGACTTACCACAGTATTGAAGGCGTTCAGATGCTCTGTCACCGAGTCTCCATCCTTCATCTTCAGGTTATACAGCTTTTTCCGCAGGAACAACTTATTCACCAGAGACTTAGATTGGTACAAAGTCCCAAGTTTTTCCCATAAATTCTTCGCCGTAGCTTCCCCAGATACATTCAACAATACTGAATCTGAGACACACAACCGTATTGTGCTCTTAGCCTTCCGATCCAGTTTCTTCCAGTCTTCATCTGACATTCCCGTTGGTTTAGTACTGATCCAGGTGGATATTGGTGGTCACCCACCTATTCCACTTGGGGCTCCACCATTGTCTATTTCAGTTTTTCAGTTTCGGCACAGTTTACTATTTTTAGCAGTTTTTCGGGTCCTAAACTTCCGGAGCCATTTTGAGGCCCTAAACGACGTTTTTTGGGAAAACGGAGTGCAACATGGGTCCATGGACCGATGTTGCACGTTCCAAATTTGTAGTCCTCGGATAGATCTTTATAACGAGGTATGGTACGCGTCAAACGAAGATCGTATGCCAAAGTTACGCCCCTGGGAAGTTGAAACACCAATTTACCCAAACGGGGCCCATAGTTTTGGCGCTTCATCTCCTAGGGTTAGGGTTTTGGCCGTTTAGGATTTCCCATTGTTTCTAAATAATAAATAGGCCCTCGAGCCTCATTGTAACTCAGTTCAGAGGCCTGTAGCCACCACATCTCTTCTCAGAGATAGCTACCAGCGCCCTAGCTAGTTTTATTTCCATTATGTCTGTAAGCAAATTTCAGTTCTTTCATATTAATGAAATGTTATTTCACAGATTCTCGTATTTATGTTTGCTGATATTTATTATGCTCTCGCATAAATCCGGATCAGTGGTATCAGAGCGGTCTGCTTTTTCTCGATCCTTCCTTGCATGTCCCCAACGAGGTCGGGGTATAAGGAGCTAGGGCTTGATCTGGTGGAACCTTTGCAAGATCAGCCTCGCAAACCTCGACGAACGCCCATGGGGGACGAAAAGAAAGATGAGGGAGCAGGAGATCCTATCAAAATATTGCTCGAGGAGGCCCTCAAAAGACAAAGGAACGTGATGATGGATAACTTTGCTCAGATCCTTCAACGACTACCCACCGGCGGCGCATCTGCATCCAGCAGCCACTCTGGAGGCGCGACTCCTTTTAAGGTACAAGTAAATTTTGACATTCTCATATTTGATCGGCCTCGCAAACCTCGACGGACGCCCATGGGGGACGAAAAGAAAGATGAGGGAGCAGGAGATCCTATCAAAATATTGCTCGAGGAGGCCCTTGAAAAACAAAGGAACGCGATGATGGATAGCTTTGCTCAGATCCTTCAACGGCTGCCCACCGGCGGCGCATCTGCATCCAGTAGCCACTCTGGAGTTGCGACTCCCTTTAAGGTACGAGTAAATTTTGACATTCCCATATTTGAGGGTCAAATAGACGCAGATGCCGTAGATAGATGGTTGAATCTATTAGAAGGATATTTCTCTGTTCATGACTTTTCGGACCGGGAGAAGATTATTTTTGCACTCCTCAAAGCTACCCCCCATGTTAAGAACTGGTGGGAAACCTACTGTGAGAACAAGGACCAGACAGAACCCTCTCTGTTCTCGGCCGTACCAACTTGGAATTCTTTCCGAGACGCCGTCAAGGAATAGTACTATCCCGTGGGGAGCTATGAGGACAAGTACATACAATGGACCACGCTGCGAAAACAAAGGGATCAAGATGTGCACGAGCTGACGAATCTGTTCCATACCCTGCGCACAAAGTTGGGTATCAAAGATTCAGAGAAACATTTGGTGCTAAAGTATCGCAGTTGTCTGCACAGATACATTCGGGAGGAAATGGAGTTCCTCGACATCTCCTCGCTTGGTACGGCATACCGGTATGCTGCCAAGATTGAGCAGAAATTCAAACAGAAGAAGCGAGACTTTGGATCTGTGAATCAAAAGCAGGGAAAAGGTGCTTCCAAACCGCAGAACAAAGGACAGAGCATGGCGGCTAAAGACAACCCGTCAAAGCCACAAGAAAAGAACAACACCGTAAAGCCAAAGAAGGACACGGGAAAGTGGTGTGAGTTCCATAAGAGCTCCACTCACAACACAAGTGAGTGTCGGGCCAACCAGTCGCTAGTGGCCGAGATGAGGGCTTCTGAGTCAGATGCATGCTCCGACTCCGAATCAGAACCTGAAAAGGGGAATGAAAAAGGGAAACAGATTATTGATGCGGAGCCCCACGCCACTGTTGCCACTACAAAGGTCCAGAAGGAGGAACCGGAAGATCCAGAGGAGGAGGAACGTCTCTTCCACTCCCAGATGTGGGTAAAGGGCTCCCCTGTACAGTTCATTGTCGACAATGGGAGCCAAAAGAACCTCATTTCAGCAGACGCCGTGAAGCGGTTGGGCTTGCCGACCACGGCTCACCCACATCCATACACCATCGGGTGGCTTCACCAAGGACGAGATCTCCGCGTCAGCCGGCAGTGTCGCCTTCCCTATAGCATCAAGCCCTTCACGGATGAGGTATTATGTGACGTTGCTCCTATTGATGTTTCTGATGTATTATTAGGACAACCATACCTGTGGAAGCGTCATGCTGTGTATGAGTCTCGACCTCGTGCTGTTATTGTTACTTTGGGAAATAAGTTGTACAGGATACCAGAGGTACCACCTCCTGCCGCTATCTCTTTGGTTATTGCAAAACAATGCAGTAAGCTCATTTCCCAAACCAGGAAATTCGTTTTCCTGATGATCCGCCCCCAGGGCAAGAAGAAGACTGTGGCCACGACCTCCAGACAGGGCTCCTCTGCACAGCAACAACAAATGGATAAGGTTGTGGAGGAGTACGGGGACATATTCACCTCACCCACAGGGGTTCCTCTGCACTGTCAGGTCAAGCACCCGATTGATCTGACCCCAGGTGCGCCGCTACCTAATGGACCAATCTATCGGCGCTCTGTTCTGGAGAATGATGAAATCAAGAGACAGATTCAGGAGTTGTTGCAGAAAGGTCACATCAGACCAAGTTCATCGCCCTGTGGGAGCCTGATCGTGTTGGTACAGAAGAAGGATGGGACATGGAGACTCTGTATTGACTATCGGGCACTGAACAAGATCACTGTTCGGAATAGGTACCCAATCCCACGGATTGATGACCTTCTGGACCAACTCAAAGGTGCAAAATATTTCAGCAAGATCGACCTGAAGTCTGGGTATCACCAGGTACCGATTGAACCCTACGATGTGTGGAAGACTGCCTTCAAAGCCAAGGAAGGCCTTTTCGAATGGCTGGTCATGCCTTTCGGGTTGACGAATGCTCCCGCCACCTTCATGAGGATGATGGATGACATCTTGCGGCCATTCACCAACTCATTTGTAGTGGTGTACTTGGATGACATTCTGATCTTCAGCGAGACTTGGGAAGAGCACCTTCACCACATCCGACAAGTCCTCCAAACACTGCGGCAACACAAGTTATGTGCCAATTTGGAGAAGTGCACTTTTGGCATGACCCAGGTTCAATATCTGGGATACATTATTGATGAAAGGGGGGTGCATGTGGATCCGGCCAAGATCCAAGTCATTCGGGATTGGCCAGCCCCAACCACTATAACAGAGCTTCGCAGCTTTCTGGGTCTTGCTAATTTCTATTGGAGGTTCGTGTTGGGATTCTCTCATATCACTTGGCCCTTGAGTCAAGTCACCAAGGGAGGAGCGAGAGAAAATTTTTTTTGGTCGGAACCTCAACAGAAGGCGTTCACAGAACTGAAAAATCGCCTCTGTTCTGCCCCAGTGCTCACTTTACCAGACTTGCAACAGCCATTTGAGATCGAGAAAGATGCCTCTGACTATGCTATTGGGGCAGTTCTTACTCAACAGGGACATCCAGTGGCATTTCACAGTGAGACATTGTCTGACACAGTTCGCAAGTACCCCACATATGACAAAGAAATGTACTCCATTGTGCAAGCTTGTCGACAATGGAAGCATTACATTTTGGAGAAGGAAACAATCATCCACACAGACCACAGGCCCTTGCAGTTCATACAGACACAAGGGAAGTTGCAGAATGATCGCCATCAGAAGTGGTCCACATACCTGCAACAGTTTCATTTGAACATCAAGTACAAGAAGGGTAGCACCATTCATGTTGCAGACTGCCTCAGCCGACCACTGATCGTGGCGCTCACCACTGTGCTCAACTCTTGTGGGCACGAGACTTCTGATTGGCCGCTTCTCTATGAGAGTGACCCAGAATTCAGCCAAACTTACAAGGCACTCTTGGGGGGTGCGCAAGTTCCAAATTTTCACCTCCAAGATACACTTTTATGTCACATGGGACACCTTTGTGTTCCTTCAAGCGAGCGTGCCAAGATGATATGGGAAGCACACTACAGTCGAGTCGTTGGGCATTTCGGGGTCGAGAAAACGGTAGCAATCCTGCAGAAGTATTTCTATTGGCCGAACCTTCGAAAGGATGTCGAGAAGCACATCAGATCCTGCACTGCTTGTGCCATTGCCAAACCGACCATCAAGAAGCAAGGCCTATATGCTCCTCTACCTACCCCTAGTCGACCTTGGGAATCCATCTCCATGGATTACATGTCGGGCCTGCCTTCTACTAAGCAGGGAAATGACTGTGTTTTTGTGGTCGTCGACAGATTCTCGAAGATGGCCATTATGGCGGCCTGCAAGAAGAATATCACAGCAGAAGCCACTGCTAAACTCTTCTTCGAACGAGTGTGGGTGCACTTTGGGATCCCACAGTCTATCATATCAGATCGGGATAGCAGGTTCCTCAGCACATTTTGGTCCAGCCTCTGGTCGATGTTGGATACCAAGCTCACCAAATCCACAGCTTTCCATCCCCAAACAGATGGCCAGACAGAGGTCGTCAACAGAATGATTGTACACATTATGCGCATGTACAATTCAAAGCATCCACGCACATGGGACGAGAGCCTCCCTTATGTACAACATAGTTATAATCGGGCTCTCCACAGTTCAATCGGCCATAGCCCCTTTCGGGTGGGCTTGGGATTCCAGCCACTATGCCCCATTGACGTAGCCATGCCATTTGCAGCTGCTCAGGCCAATTCAGCTCATGTCCAGTCTGAAGTTGACAAAGCCAGTAGCTTCATCGAACGCATTCAACACATCCGCCAACAGGTTCATGATATATTGGACAGAGCCAATGCCAAGTACAAGCAACGCCATGATCAACACCGGGTGCCACACAACTTCCGGGTGGGTGACAAAGTATGGCTACATTTGCAGAAGGAGCGCCTCACTGGACCCCACCGCAAGCTTCGCCCGCTCCGATACGGGCCGTACACCATCACCAAGGCTGTAGGGAACAATGCATTCGAGCTCAGTATTCCACCATTCCTTGGTCTGCACCCAGTCTTCAATGTGGATCGCCTTCGTCCTTACTTCCCACCTCTACTAGACACCTCGGACATTGCAGAACAACTCACACCAACAGAGTTAAACCCAGACTGCATGGAACAGGCCACCACAGATTGTATCATGGACATGCAACTCAAGAACACTCGTCAACAGCAGATCCAACTGTATCGGGTTGTCAAAGCTGGCCAACTCCTGCACCAAGGAAAGTGGTTCACCAGGGACCAAGTTCAGCAGAAATTTCCTCATCTCATGGAGGAACTTAACGCAATGGGGACCATTGCTTCCTAAGGGGGGAGGAATGATCCGGGTGGATATTGGTGGTCACCCGCCTATTCCACTTGGGGCTCCACCATTGTCTATTTCAATTTTTCAGTTTCGGCACAGTTTACTATTTTTAGCAGTTTTTCGGGTCCTAAACTTCCGGAGCCGTTTTGAGGCCCTAAACGACGTTTTTTGGGAAAATGGAGAGCAACATGGGTCCATGGACCAATGTTGACCCCAATGTTGCTCGTTCCAAATTTGTAGTCCTCAGAGAGATCTTTTTAACGAGGTATGGTACGCGTCAAACGGAGATCGTATGCCAAAGTTACGCCCCTGGGAAGTTGAAACACCAATTTACCCAAACGGGGCCCATAGTTTTGGCGCTTCATCTCCTAGTGTTAGGGTTTTGGCTGTTTAGGATTTCCCATTGTTTCTAAATGATAAATAGGCCCTCGAGCCTCATTGTAACTTAGTTTAGAGGCCTGTAGCCGCCACATCTCTTCTCAGAGATAGCTACCAGCGCCCTAGCTAGTTTTATTTCCATTATGTCTGTAAGCAAATTTCAGTTCTTTGATATTAATGAAATGAAGTATTATTTCCGCTGCATCTCTGTATTTATGGTTATATGTTTATTCTGTTGCGTTCCTGCATAAATCCGGATCAATTCTTCAACCTGTTAATTAGCCAACACCTTTGATTACTTTCTTCATCCAATTTGTACCTCCATACCATGATTTAAGCACCATTATGAATTATCTGCAGTCTTCCTTGGTTATTTTCTCAAACTCTGTTTCCCAAATTGTAACTACTTGGAACTCTTCCTCGTTTGACCACCTCATTGTCCACTCAAGCTTAGAGGCCTTGTTCCTGCCACTTTCTGAGACAACCACATGAATATTTTTGAGAACTTAAACCTTCTATCATGTTCTCCTTTGAGTTAGCTTTCCAATGGTTATAAGCATGCTCAATTTGGACTTTTGAGTTAAAAGTTATGACTCTTTGAAATGAATGATTTTCTAGGGAATTCAGTGGCATTTGCAAAATTTTGCCTTTACGAGGGTGAAGATAACATGATGGGGCACCTCTAGAATTTCTAGGTATGCTGGACGAAAAGAGTAACTAGCAATCAAGATTTTTCAATTTATTATCAAATCTTTAGTCATCTTGTTTTACTTCTTTGCAAAATTCTTGACTTATATTGACTGTTGTAAAATTTGAGAAATATTCTTTTCTTTTTAACAGGGGGTGGGTGGATATTGGCAAATTCATTCTAGAATAATACTTAAGAGTAATAGAATTTTGTATGATGGTCACTTTATATTTAGTGACATGTGATCAATGTAACTTATAGATGTTTTGGTTACCTTAACTACTTAGAGATGCTATAAATTGTTACAAGACATGTTAAAATTGAGTGTGAGTGATGTACGGTTATAGCCTTGATAATAAAACCATTTTTTGATGTGGGTTTCAGAAGTTTTTGTAAAGACCTTGTAAGACACATTAATTAATCATAGGTTATTAACTACTTACTATTGTCTTTTGCATCCTTTTAGTAATCAACTTAATGAGTCCTGCGTTGATTTGCTTCCCATTGAGATTGTGGCCATGGCCTTTTGTCATGTCAATAATGGATCATTGCCAGTCATGGCACAAAGTGCTAGATAAAACTCTCGAGGCAACCCATCCACGTTTGATGATTTTCCCTTAGCCTATCTTGTAAAGCCTAGAGCAGCTCATCTTTATTTGATGGTTGAAACAGAAGAAATTCTAGACTGCTCAGAGAGGATATTTTAGAGGGTAATGTGACAGATATACTTATTAGTAGGAAGGCTATCTACATCACAAACACCAGAAGAAAAAGGCTTTGAAAGTGTGCATAAGATCTTGCTTGGAGCAATATGATTTCAACTTGGATTAGTGGAGGGAGTTTGTTGGGAGTGAGTAAAAACATTTTTATTGTCTCACCTCCAGGTTGTTTATTCCCTGTCAAGGCCAATATGACTAGTCTTTTAATTGGTTTGGTTTGAGGCTGGCTTTTTTGAGATAGACTTGAAAGATAGCATTGAAGAAGGCATTTAAAGAAGATACTATATTCATTATTTGATAAATTCATTTTGATTTGACAGCGCACATTTATTTGAATGGTAAAGAGAGCAAGGTAAGTGATCTTAAGATTGTCATTGATGAACTGGTTTCAAAGATTGAGCCTTTCTTAGTGTGCTTTGTGAGAGCATAATTTCCACTCCTTATCAAGGTCACACAGTCTGCCTCAAATACAATACTATGGGATGTCCATAATAATATCATTTACCCCTTTTGATGGTCATTTTATCATTTTGATTTTCTTGGGATTAGTTATTTTCTGATAAATTTTAACAGTCTCTGCAGTTTGATCATTACATGCCTTTCTTAAATGTACTAATTTAACCTGTTCTCTGCAGGTTGAGGAAAGTAATGAGGCAAGGCAGAAATTTGCAAATGCCAAGTCAATATCATCTTCGCAATTCTTTGGCGAGAACAAGAATGCAGTCGATACAGAAACTCATGTCCGCTTGCAGAAGTTTTCTGTATGTTTGTCCTTGATTTCTTTTGTTCTTCCTGTAAAGTTTGAGAAAGCCTACCTTTTCTGCCTGATCTTGTTTTATTGTTGAATATGATAATTGCAGTCTTGAAAATATTCATAATAGTGAATAGTGGTTTTACTTCTTAAGGCAGTCCTTAGTCACCTTTTGGTTTGGAGAACTTCAGTTTAAAAATTTATAATTAGTGAATAATGCATGCTCGCAAATAATTAAGTTGCTCAGTGAGTTGTTTACTTCAGCCATCTAAGTTAATCGGTTATAATGCTTGTTGTAGGGGTCATCGGGCATATCAAGCAATGAGCTTTTTGGACATGATGAGTATGATTCTCCTCTGGACATGACAGCAAGTGAGCTTATTACAAGGATTTCATTGCAGGTATAATTTTAAACTTAAAAATGTTGTTATTGTTGTCTTTTTTTTCTAAATTTTTGGCATAATGTCTACATCAAACTGAGATTCCTGGAATGACGTAAATTTCTTTCAAGTTTGTAACTGGGAATTTTACTAGCCATAGAAAGAGTGTACCACTATAGATTTCACAAGGCTTTCTATAATCATACCAAACATGTAATGTAGGGATCTTTGATATTATGCATGAATCCATGCTAAATTTGTGCTAGAACAACTGCTAGCTTCATCCCCGGTTTTATTTGATCTGTTTACCAAAAGTTGGTGGCATTCCCAGATATGTTCAGGTTACACTGGTTGCATTCTAATGATACATAGGCTCATCCATTATTTACTTTGAAGTGCTTTTTCATGGACATCCAACCAGAGGTATTTTGTTTCACAATTTTTTTTTTCACGGACATCCAACACAGAGCCAGTATTGGGGTTTTTCTCACACTTAAGGTTCTTCTGGGTTCTTGCATGTTTTCCCATATTTTCAAGGCTAAAACAATTCTACTATTTTAGAATTCAAGAATGGGTTAGAAATGGGGCAGTGTCTAAAACATCTTTATGCAGATGATAAAAATTAGAACTTAGACAATCTTTGATGAAATAAGACATGCACACATTTTGAATGAACTTGAATGAGTCAAGATAAAGGTTGTATAAATGATGAACTCTATCTTTAAATTATAATATTAACAGCTTTTTTAGCATTAGGTTGATTTTGGTGCTCATCATGACAAGTTAGATTCATTAAAAAACAAAGGTCTATTTGTTGTCTACAGTCTCAATTTTGTCATGATTTTCTGCTACAAAAATGTGATTATTAAGAAATGAGTCACTTCGGTTTGGAAAATCCTGATGGGTGTGCTTTTTCTTTCATCTATTTCTACTTTGAAATTTGTTAGGATGTAAATCATGAGAATTATTAGAAATTAATTCCCTTTGTGTATATGTGTCGTGACGTAAACAGTGCCACATCATCATCTAAAGCATCTTTATGTTGAAGAAAATGTTTAGGAAATTAGTTGAGTGCTCGAAGGCTTGTTTGTCCGTTGTTGGCAGCCTCTAAGTTCGATTTACTGTTCTCCGATGCAACCACTTACTTGAGTCTTTGTCTGACAGATTTCCCATATGTGAAAGTAGTTCTTGCCAATCTATTTCTTTAAAGTAAAGGAATTAAAACAAGCTATCACCTATCCAAGTCAAAGGTTTACAATGATCTTGCATACGGGTCCCACCTGTTTAGAGTTCTATGAAAGTCCCGATGTAATTGTTTGGACACTACGTCTAAGCCTCACAAATTCTCCTAAGAACAATTGATTTAGGAATTTCAAAAGCTTTAGCTAAACTGATTATGCCATAGATCGTGAAAGGGCCTTTTATTCTATTTACATGGATATGTGATGATAGAGAAGAGTTTGCCAAGGTGCATTCCCACTCATGGCCTTCACGATCCATCTAATTGCCAACACTTCTTTCCAAGTTTGTTGCGCTGAGAGGTGCATTCTACAGCCTCTCCATCTAATTTCCAACACTTCTTCCCAAGTTTGTTGCGCTGGGAGGTGCATTCTATAGTCTTCCATGCTCAACTTTGAGTTGACACATGTCCCTTTTAAAATAAAAATAAAATTTTTGCTAAATAAAAAAAATGTTAATTATAATAAAAAACAAAAATGAATACACATATTTTATTATTTTTAATGAAAAATATAATAAAACATCAATAATCCAACTTTCACTGTGATCGCTCGATTCTTTGTTGATATTACAGCCTAGCATGAAGGAGATGTTAATTCCTTGTTTAATTAATAGAACTGACATATGTTATTTAAAAAAAAATATTTCACTCCCAGCCATAAATAAAATATTTATGTCATGTTAAGTAACATAATTTTATATCAACTTTATATAGAGAGAGATAAAGTAATTAAAAGTTAAAAATCTTATATTCTCACTTTTAAGTATGAGGAAGATGTATAATTCTGATACTTTTAAAAATATTTCAACACATGACTTAAATTAGCTTTTTGGATATCCATATTAAGTTTCAATATTTAGTTCATATATATCTATGTAGAGAGGAAGTAAGAAAGAAACTATTTTGATATTGATAATAATAAAATATTTCAATCTCCAAAGAGAACTAATTGAAAGTAAAAAGAACTATTTACTTCCTAATAAGAAGATGTGTAATTCATTCTCTTCTTTTTTGTGTAAGGATTGACATTTTATCATGAAAATAAAACATTACAAGTGATAGTTCTTTGTGCCATTGGCTTGCCCGTTGGGAAACCAACCCAGAAGCACAACTTGAGAAGCTTGAGATTACATGTGCCGTGCTTAATTAGTTCAACAGATAAAAAGAAAGGCTCTGTAGATAAAAAGGCTCTGTTCTACAGAGCTATGCCAACAGAAAAGGAAACTTCCCATAACCAACTACACAAAATTAAACCTCCTAGGAACAGTTTAAAATTTGAATTATCACTACACAATGACTTGGATGTTCCACGCATTGTGCCTCATACAATAAGCCACGCAAAGTGGAATCTTCGATGGACCATGAGCTACAAAAAGCCTTGAGCTGCGGACAACAGACACTTGCGAATTGGAGTTCTGGAACCAACAATCAACAACCGGAGCTTGGAGGTTCCACATTTGGTGCAACAACATTTGAGACATGTCAAGAGGCTCCTGTGTTAGACCATGAGCACTTGTAGCCAGTGAGCTACATATTGCATATGCTCAACAACCATAGATCAATAGCCAATGCTCACTATTCTGAGCCTTCCACCACCTTCTTGAATCCATAACCATCGAGATGTCCCTCGCCAGTAGGGAACAAACCAAAGTCCAAATAAGAGGTTAAAACCGTTGAAGGGGCCTCTAGAAGTGTAGCTGGGGTCGAGTGACACTTAGAAACCATGCTGAAAAATCTCTATATATTGCAAGCCATAGGATGTTGATTCTGGCGATACCCATTATCACTGTTATGAAGCCAATTTCAGAGCTATAAGAGAATGATCACTCCTAATCCAAGAAAGAGCAAATGCAAGTTTGAAGCCTGATTAGGGAAGCCTGCGAATGGAAAGAAAGCAAAGAAATTGACATGAGAGGCGAACCATTAATGTGAGTCTTGTGGGCCAAAGGAAGCCCTCGAGCTACCATGCAAAGACAAGGGACTCAAGAGCACCAATCGAGAGATGAATGGAGATACATATTCTTCATCTATGAGAAAACTAATAAGGACCAAGGGTCAAGCTTGTAAGAGGATGCGCAACAATTATAAGAAATGCAGATATGGCGACCATGAGTGGGTAGAGCGCCAATCGAGAGATGAATGGAGATACATACTCTTCATCTATGAGAAAACCAATAAGGGGTCAAGTTCGTAAGAGGATGCACAACATTTTAAGAAATGCAGACATGGCGACCATGAGTGGGCATTTTCGACCAGTTATGACACATAGAGAATTGCAAATCTACTCACAAGGATCAGAGGGGTGCCGTAAGAGGGATGCTAGAGAGCCATGATGCATTCTCCTGTCCTGACCAAGGTGAGCCTATCCGGATGATAATTAGGTGAATTCATGAACCAACGAGCCAAGAAGGGGGAGATGTACGGTGCCACCAAGGGTGCATGAAAGTTCTCATCGCATGTATTGATGTGTATTTAAAAATATATTTTTTGTGTAAGGTTCGACATTTTATTATTGAAGTAGAGCATTACAAGTGATAGTTCTCTTTTTGCTAATGGCCTTCTTGTTGGGAAACCAACCCAGCAGCACAGATTGAGAAGCGTGAGATTACATGTGCCATGCTTAATTAGTTTAGCAGATAGAAAAAAGCATTGCCCAAATCCACCAAGTGTTGCAAATGGTTGTAAATACAAGGGCTCTGTTCTACATAGCCATGCCAATTGAATAATAAACTTCCCATAACCAACTACACAAAAATAAACCACCCAGGAACGATTTAAAACTTGAATTATCACTACATAATGACCTGGATGTTCCACGCATTGTGCCACATACAATAAGCCACACAAAGTGGCATCTTCGATGGACAACAAGCTACAAAAATCCTTGAGACGCGAACTACAGACACTTGAAAATCGAAGTTCTGGAACCAGCAATCAACAACTTGAGTCTGGAGGTTCCACACTTGGTGCAATAACATTTGAGCCATATCGCGAGGCTCCTCTGTTAGACCATGAGCACCTGTAGCCTGCGAGCTATGGATTGCATATGCTCACCAACCATAGCTGAATATTCAACGCTCATTACTTTGAGCCTTCCACCACCTTCCTGAATCTGTAGCCATCGAGATGTCCCTTGCCAACAAGGAACAAAACAAAGTCCAATTAAGAGTATCAAACCGTTGAAGGGGCCACTGGAAGTGTAGCCGAGGCTGAGTGACACTTAGAAACCATGTTGACATGCCTTTGAATATTGCAAGCCACATGCCGCTGATTTCGGCGATACCCATTACCACTAATATGGAGCCCATTTCAGAGCTATAAGAGTGACCACTGATAATCCAAGAGAGAGAAAATACAAGTTTGAAGCTTGATCAGGGAAGCTTGTGAACAGAAAGAAAGCAGAGAACTCAGCTTGAGATGCAAACCATTAACGTGAGTCTTGTGGGCCAAAGAAAGCCCCTGAGCTACCATGCAAAGATAGAGGACTGAAGAGCGCCAATCGAGAGACGAAAGGAGATACATATTCTCCATCTTTGTGAAAACCAATAATGATCAAGGGTCGGGCTCATTAGAGAATGCACAACAATTATAAGAAATGCAAGCATGGAGACCATGAGCGGGCATTGCAGGCGGCACAAAGAGAATTACATAATTGCTAAATAATGTGGGCCATTAATAAGATATTTCAATGCCCATGTTAAGTAGAATAATTCAATGTCAACTATGTAGATAAATTCTTATGGTTAAAACATCTCAGGTAGTTTCACACTTCTATGTTTTAGCCCTCTTTCAGGTATATGTTTTGGTCAATTTTGTCCAAAATCCAGCAAGGATTTGTTTGAATTGCAAGTTTAAGCTATGTAGTCCATAAAATCCATGTGGCCATGGGGGCTTTCAAGGGGTTGAATTGATTTGAGCATTCAAAAATGCAATTTAAACAATTAAAAATTACAATCTCAGGAAGAATTTTATTGCTGAAACATTTTATTAGTGTGTTGCTCAAAATAAAGGAGATGTGTAATTCATTCAATGGAGTTGATTCATGGTGCGTGTGTGTGTAACTAGTATATATCCACCTTAACTTTTGATCTATCAACCTCTGAGAAGGATCCAATCTCTTGGGATGCAACGCTTTCTTCAAATTTTGCATTCTAAAAGAGGCTTGCACCTCAAGGGATTTGATTCTTTTTGGTGCTTGATAGATCTAGAGTCAAGACGGATTTATACTGGTATAGTAGTGAAAGCAAGGCCCTCTAGCCTTTGTGAGCAAAGTTCTATAAAATTAATCAACGACTCCTCTAAATTTTCCAACAAGTTTTTTGGGATGCGGGGACATGTATTGAGGAAGCGTGGAGAGATCTCCACCCATATTTTAGGGAACACAATAGGCAAGGTTGGGGTCCTTGACATAATCCCTAGAAGCTTTAGCTAAACTAATTATGTCATGGATCATGTATATTAGTGAAAAGAAGGCTCTCTAGCCTTCATGAGCAAAGTACAACTACTTATGTTCTATGAAACTAATTGGCGATCCCTCGCAATGTTCCAACAAGTGTTTGGGATGCGGGGACATTGGAGATTGGTATTGAAACAAAATATCCTTGATTCAATTAGCAATTACATTGCAAATTGGTATTCAAAATAAGAGAATGATTGTATTTGTCATTATCAATTATACATTGTTTAAATTAAAATGAAATACAATGAAACATATATAATTACTTCCATCATTGTCTAAATAATAAATATTAAAGAGTCAACACTATCACAGCAAAATATAACCAAAAAAATGATGAAACAAGATTCAAGTCACTAGTCATGCTCAATCAACTTTTGCTTGGTCCTCTACATCCATGTGCCATAGGAACTATTAACACTGTCTACGGAAATGTGAAGACAACTGGCACCTATTCAAATTTTTCTGTCTTTCAAAGCTTGTTGTTCACCATAATCTACCTTCAATCTCCTTAACATGCGGTAGGTAAGAAATAGCAAAAGTTAGGGCATGGGAGGGTTATATAAAGAAGAAAATGCAAGCGCAGGGCAGTGATACTGTCACCTCGCTTTTGAGCAAAAGAATAAAAGTATCTTTTTGTTGTTGTGTGTGAGGTCCTTGATGACTTCTTCAAAGATGTCCCCTTGGGGAAGCGTGGGGAACACATCTCTCACCCTATGGGATGTGTTGATGTGGACCAGTACTCTTCCCTCCCTACTTCCACCAAAGAAACTGTAGAAGAAGCCTTTCTAGTTTCCTATGACTTGAAAATGAAGGAAAGAGAAAGAAGGAATAGAAGACATGACATGCTACTTTTTCTTTATCATGGCAATTCTACATGCTCTCACCCTATGGGATATGTCGATGTGGAGCAGTAATCTTCCCACCCTACTTCTACCAAAGGAACTGTAGAACAAGCCTTGATAGCTTCCTATGAACTGATTTGGAAGGGGATAAAGAAAGAACGAATAGTAGACATGACATGCTGCTGACCTAAAATGCATTATAAATGTATTATATGCTAACTTTAACACTCTCCCTTAATGGCCATATGGAGAACAGGGTTTCTCATAGAATACAAATAACGTGTTAAGGTGTCTAAAGTGAAATTCTTAAATGTACTCCAAAAAGCAGCTATTGATGTTCTCACCAAATGAGTAAATGTCGAATGCATGACATGTAACTGGCATGGAGGATTTAGTGTAAAAAGCACCTCACCAACCACTTGATCAAGCATTGACCTTTTAGCAGGATGAGAGTCAATGTTCACTGAATACTTCAGCCCATATACCATAGATGTAGAAGTTGATTTCAATTTGAAGTTGTCCTCTTCCACACCCTAGGTACCAAAGTGCTAGAAAAATCATGAACCGAGCCTTTTTAAAGCTTGCAATAATCTGTAAAGAGCCTCATCCATATCTGAAATCTGCATCTCCTGTGTGATCGTGTGATCTCTTTACATCCATCCACCAATCATATTGTTTTTCCATAGTCGGGACTATTCCATATACATCCCGCTCCCCTGGTGTTCCACCTTTCTTCACATGTTCAATACTTCCACCTTTGCCTCCATCAATGCACTGTGGGAGCTCTATTTTTGTCATATCTTCAAGCCTTCCACCTCCTAAATCAAGGAATTGCGGTAGTTTTTGTTTTTGTGCTACCAGCACAACAATGGAAAATAACTGCTCAACCTTCTGCACTTGCAGGTTTGTTGATTTGTCATCCTGAAACCAGTGATCCTCATTTTTATTCAGATCAAAATTTTCATTGATTCTAACATCTGTGCTTGACAACAACCTCATTTCTGCAAGGATCCACAAACTTATTCTTTCCTTGTGTCAACATACCCCCAACAAACCACAATTTTTTGTGGTGACATTATAGACAACTGAATGAAAGATTTTTAAATGGTTTAATTTTGGTTTCACACCAGTCCAAGCCTCCTCAGGAGTCAGATGTTGACTTCTATCATTGCTTTGTTGGGACACCCGTTCAAGAATATATTGTTCAATGTTGCACGAAGCGGGGACGTTTTTTTGGAAGTGAAGTGTCGGAAGCATCATGTTCAAAAAATCTTGGAAGCAAAGCATCTCGAAAGCGTCTACTATATATATATATATATTAATTATAGTTTTTGCATTTATATTAAAAAAAACATCCAAAATGCCAAACTAGTTGTAGAAGATATGAAAAAATGCATATTTGTGCATAATTCAAGATAGATATGGCATCCATTATGCATCAATTATTAATTATTGCCTAGCCTTTGCCTCTACATTGCCCAATTTTGATCAAACTACCTAATCCAAGCCTTGAAATATATTAGAGAAAGTTTAATATGCTTGATCAATGATTTTGACTTGATTAAAAGGTAATTTTTTGCTAAGGCCATGACAAAGGAGTTCAACAATTAACACACCAACACTAGGGTACATATAGTGGTGCTCTTATTTAAATGCCAATCACATACCCTCATACACGATATAATCTAATGAAATGCCACAATCCCATCAATCCTGAATTCTTGAAAAGTGTTAAGTCTGCTGAATTTTGAATAGGATATGAAATTGTATTTTCTCCATATGAAGTAAAAGTGACAAGATAAAGGAAAATGTCACTCCATGAGGGAGCATCTAGGAAACATTTAAGGAGCATCAAGGGATCACCTTGGGAGTGTGTCTGGGAAGCCCCAACCAAACTCAAGTCAGAAAAAATTGAAAAAATTAAATTAGAAATTGGGCCCCCGCAGAACTGATCATCTCCCTCTGGATCCATTTGCAATCTGCGCCGATCTGTGCCACTTTTCGGATCTGCGGTTCTGCCAGAGGATCACCCAAGGATCTGTATGGCACACGGTTCTGTCCTTGGATCCTTTTTTTGGGGGCGGGGGCGGGGGCGGGGGCGGGGGGAGGATTGTCTATTGGATTATCTTTGTCATCAAGCACACTGAAGCAACAAGCAATGCTTGGTATGCTACAATGAGCATTGCAAATTGGCTCCAATTTCTCGGGGATTAGGTTGGCATGTTGGCCAAAAGAATTCATAAAATGTTTAACCATTGTAGTGTGCTCAGATGCTTATAAAATGGAATATTTCTGTAGTCCTTTCTCAACCTAATGGGGAACACGCATCTATCGGTTATATATTTGAAGGCCCTGTGGGTCAGTTTACTAATCGATCATACAAGAAACTGTAAAAGGAAAATATCCATCTGTTCACGGAAAACAGCTTTGTCACAAGCTTATTTGCAGGAGATTGAATCACCTTATTAGAGGCCAAATGCCTCTTCCATAATGTTATTTAAGATTTCATTGCTGATCTGAAGAATGTTTGGGAGGTTGCTAAATTGCATTTTGGGTTTCTATTAGTACGATGTTAGAAATTTTTGGTCCGTTAATAGTAAATACACTTTATCGGTTTAAAGAGAATGAAATTAGAGAGAATTTTATGAAACAAAACTTAGTTATTTATGCTTCAAGAAGAGTTTTTTTCTTAGTATTTTGAGGTATGGAGCTCAGAAAAGCAATATCTAGCAATAATAAAAGAATTTAATTTAATGTAGATAAAACTATTATTTGTTTAAATATGAAACATAACTTTTTTTTGTACATTCTATATAATTAGTGACGCTGACTGTTCAATATCTATTTTTTCAGGCGTCTCAGGACTTATCAACGCTAAAGAACATAGCTGGTGAAACTGGGAAGAAGCTATCTTCATTTGCCTCGAGCTTTATTGCAGATTTTTAGGATATCATCGTATGATCAACATATTTCGAGATTTCTGGGTGTGACCATTAATGCAAGTTTGTGATAAGTAGTCTGTCTTGGGCTATGCTATTTTCATTTTTTGTTTTATTTGTTGTACTGGTTGGCCGGGAGATTCTTAAGTTAGGCATCTAGAAATTTTCAAAATGTTGGTTTATTTATTCATTCTTTCAGAGAGAATAATTTCTGCACTTTCAACTTGCTGCTTTGGACAGCGTCAACGGTGCTGCAAGGCCTCGTTTTATGTAGAAGTTGTTACATTGTCGTGCAATATATGTTTTTCACTGTTCAGTTGCAGTTCTAATTGGTGGCTATTTTTGGAACAACATACCGTGGTTTTCTCAAGGATAAAGTTTATACAGTTGCAGAATTGGTTGACCTTATGTCTCATTTCTGAATAGTACCATGATTATTGCGGCATATGTATTATCGCCAATGCGTATTGATTCCATAAATATTGACTATACTTGTTTATGTTTCTTGTACTATATACATGGATAGCAATTGGAATGTCTAGTCAATTCCCAGTTAGTATTGGTGGAAAATTTCCGGATTTTCATGAGCAGGTTTTGATATAACAATTTTAATATGTTTCTCCAATGTTAGTGTGGATTTTTTTCCACACTAACAGAACAGACCAATACATTTTTTTTAGTAGTGGGTTTTAATAATAAAGTTTTAATATTACTCACTACAATATTTGATCTTTCATGGTAACGGTGGTTGTGCTTATGTTGGAAAGCACAGCACTGAACTCTCTCCTAACCTGATGTCTGTTTACTTTTCACTGCACGTACACTATTATATTTCTGCTGTATATAGCTGGTTAATAACATTTGAGGTTTGGTTTGTTAAATTCAAAACAATAAACAGTACTGTTTTAAATTATCTTTTATCGTTATTTATAGAGGAGAATGATTTGATATCTTGCTTCCTATTGCATTCTACAGAGCTATCTCCTTTGGATTTTGTACTGAATGAACTTCATTATTCCATAACAAAGTACAAAGTACAATGAAGAATGAAGAAGGCATCGTTATTTATAGAGGATAATGATTTGATATCTTGCTTCCTATTGCATTCTACAGAGTTATCTCCTTTGGATTTTGTAGTGAATGAACTTCATTATTCCTTAACAAAGTACAAAGTACAATGAAGAATGAAGAAGGCAAGCCTTATTTTCCTGGCTATCGGCCATTTAATGCGGTGTGGCATATACTGCCCATTAAATCTAACGGTGGGCAGTATATGCCACACCGCATTTAATAGCTGATAGCCAGAGAAATAAGCCTTTTCAATGAAAAAGGCATTCTGCATATGTTGAATGGAAGACTTAAACATACCCCACATATCGAGGCACTTTATTTGCAGATTTACATGGTTGAAAATCCATGAAATCAATTCCGGCAACTTGGCAGCTAGCTTGAATAACTTTACAGGGCATTCTAATTAAATCAAAGAAAAATGCAATAAATTAAAAGAATAAAACATGCAGTAGTCTATCTCTTGACCATTTTCTGGGCAGATTTTTTTGGTCTATTTTGCTTGAAATTCAATCTGAAATTGAGAAAACCACAGTTTTAAGTTTTTAACTTTGCATAATTTGAGTGCTCATGTATTTTCCTAGATGCCGAACCATTTATACATTTAAAAATAAAATTTAAATCATAAAACATTTTGATTTCAAAAGAATGTGTTGCCATATTCCAACTAAAATGGTCCAAAAGTTCCCTAGTTAAACTAGCCATTTTATTGGAATGAAAGTGCATTTCATATACCATTTGATTGGTAGCTATTCATGTTCAAATTATTTGATCTCCCATATTGTTTTTCTTGATCCCACTCATTTGTTGGCTTCTAATTAGCGGTCTTAAATTTTCCAATTCCGATAACATTTTTGAATTTAAGCAAGGACTTTGTTGAACATGTAAAAAAACCAAACAAGGCCCTTGTTTTAAAGCCCCTACCCTCTGAATGATATCGTAACCAACTAAAAAGTTGCTGGCCACCTTTTTGTCCATTCCTTTTCTTTGATGTCATATGCTTTATAGATGCTACTAGCCATTTGGAAAAGGATAATATGACTTGATTAAAAATGACGACCTTTTAATAGGTGGGGTCTTACAAGACATTGCTTTTGGACCTTGGTTTCAATCTCAACGAATGCATTTGTAATAAATGTGAGGAGAGGTTTTAAGATAATTTTTTAAAGACTATTTGTTAGGTTTTGGAGTTATTTACATTGTAATGTGAATTTGTGTTGAGAGCCACATTATAATGGAGGAAATATTGTAGGAATTTACAGGGTAAGTTCCTTAGATCAAAAACCAAAGGTCACTACTCATAATTAGATAAAAAATAAGTACACCCGTATATCACGTGGTTAAAACCTTCGAATAGGGGAACAATCCACAACTTGAGCCAACTCGGCCACTTCAGACAATTTATTAATATAAGAAAAGTTTACATATGTTTATCTCATAAATGGTTACCGGAAAAATGACCCTCCATGCTCTTTAAATAGAGATCATGGACCAATCGAGTGTTAAGCCACAGATCAAGTGTCGTTAATACCGAGGAGAGAGTGAACTGTCGGATCACTACAAATTGTGACTGTCGGATTATAAGTTACAAATGTACATAGTAAAGAAACACATTTTACCGAATTCTACAATAGACCAAGTTATACTTAACTATTTCCTATGTGTTGGAATATCCTAACATCCTCCCTTAAGAACAACTTGGGATAGGATTGAAGGATTTACAAAGGTGACACAAAATGAGCCTATTTCCTATGTGTCGAAGTATTTCAACATCCCCCCTTAAGAACAACTTGGGATATGATTGAAGGATTTACAAAGGTGACGTAATAGGATAAGGAAGGAGGCATTATAGCCTATCCCCCTCTTAATGATAAATTTCCTGAACTCCAAGCATGGATCGAAGTTTGGTAAACTTAGCTTCTGTGAGAGTCTTTGTAAAGATATCGACTACTTGATCATTGGTTGGACAACACTGCACTACAATACTGCACTTCAAGAACAGGGTCATGAATGAGATTTTTGATGAAGTGTATGTGGAGCTCAATGTGTTTCATACGCTGATGCTGAACTGGATCTTTACATAGCTGAATGGCACTTTGATTATCACACCAAAGTGTAGTTGGATGTTGTTGATGAAGATCAAATTCAGACAGGATTTGACGAAGCCACATGGCTTCCTTGCTGGCTTCAACGACACCACAATACTTTGCTTCTGCCGAAGAAAGAGAGATGGCACTTTTTTTCATCAAGGTCATCAGCCCAATCAGAATCAGCGAAACCAATCAACAATGGAGACGCTCCTGTTCTATAATGAATCTCGAACTGCACTGTACCTCAAATATATCAAAGTATTCAATCAGAATCAATGAAACCAATCAACAATGGAGATGCTCTTGTTCTGTAATGAATCCCGAAATGAACTGTACCTCAAATATATCAAAGTATTCTTTTAGCTGTTTTTCGGTGACTTTCATGAGGTTGGTGCATAAACCGAGCAACAAGACCAACGACAAAGGAAAGGTCAGAACATGTATGGGTTAGATACATAAGTTTATCAACAAGTCGACGGTATAAGGTAGCATCAACTTCAGGGGTAGTACAAGTCACTGAAAGCTTGACTCCAGATTGAAAGGGAGAAGGGGTTGGCTTATAGTGTTCCATGTGAAAGTGGCGTAGAAGGTCACATGCATACTTGGATTGAGAGAGCTTAATACCTTCTTTGGATTGCAAGACTTGAAGACCAAGGAAATAATGCAAGTGTTTTAAGTCTGTCATTTCAAACTTCTTTTTGAGGTTAGGCTTCACATGGTTTATATGGTCGGAATCACTACCAGTAAGGATAAGATCATCAACATAAAGAACAAGGATGGTGAAGGACTTACCCACTTTCTTGGTGTAGACAGTGTTGTCAGAATGACACCTAGAAAAGCGATTATCTAATAGAAATCTATCCATTTTGGCATTCCAAGCCCGAGGAACTTGTTTGAGACCATAGAGAGACTTCTTAAGGCGACAAACAAGGCTAGAGTCATTTTGGATAAAGCCAGGGGGTTGTTCCATGTAGATTTCTTCATGCAAATCTCCATGTAAGAAGGTAGATTTAACATCCATCTGATGGACTTCCCATTTAAAGGATGCATCAAGGGAAAGAACAAGGCAGATAGAATTCATTTTAGCAACAGGGGAGAAGGTTTTAGTATAGTCAATGCCTTCAACTTGTGAAAATCCTTTAGCAACAAGACGAGCTTTATGTCTTTCCACTTTTCCATCTGGTCCAAACTTTGTTTTGTAAACCCATCTACATTTGACAAGTTTTCTTCCTTTTGGAAGAGGAACAAGATCCCAAGTATCGTTTGCCAATAAGGAACGATATTCTTCATTCATAACTTCATCCCAATCTGGATGACCGGAAGCTTCTTCAAAGGTGTCTCGATCAGGATTTTCTGGAACTTGACCTAATAAGGAAGAGGCTCTTTTGAAATGAGAACATGTATGTTGCCGATATGCAGGGTCACCTGCAAGAGAACTTGCTGCATCTCGAGTAGAGCGGAGCCATCTTGGAAGCTGTGGAGCAGAAGGAATATCTTCAAGAGGTGGAGGAAGATTGTCATACTCGCTGTCATCATCTGAACTAGAAAGAATGCTATAAAAAATAGAAGAGATAGAGAGAAGTGGCACATATGCCAAATCAAGCTTGCAGGCCAAAGGTGGCACACCTGCCAAACGAGGCTCGCATGCCGATATATTTTCATCAAATTTTACATCTCTTCTAATGATTATATTTTTGGATTTTGGTTGAAGAAGTCTATATTCTTTGACATCTTCAGAATATCCAACAAAAATGCATTTTTCACTCTTAGGTTCTAAGGCTTTATGTTTCGCATTTGGAATGTGGGCCCAAGCATCACTTCCAAAAACACGAAAGTGACTTACATCTGGTTTGATTGAGCTCCAGGCTTCTTCTGGAGTTATATTCCTTAAAACCTTAGTAGGAGTGCGATTTACTATGTAATTTGCACAATTAATTGCTTCTGCCCAAAAATTGACGCCAAGTCCTTTAGATTGAAGCATACAATTAGCCATTTCTTTTAAGGTGTGATTCTTCCTTTCAATTGTAGAAATTATATACAAGATGCATGTATATATCCAGATTCTCTTGATCTAATAATATTTATCTTCTTGCTAAATACAAAATCCTTTCACTGTTAATCTTTTGCGGAAATTTAAAATCAATTGCAAACACATGAAGCAATAAAAACAATCACACATAACACAATGGTTTAACGGAAAAGCCTGAAGCTGAAAACCCCAACTATCATATATTATGTATGATGGAGATCATGTAACAATCTCATACAAAGCTTAGTACATTAAGCTCTCAGTACAATCAATCGTCACACTAATAAGAAGAAATGTGCAAATCCATGCACTGATTTCTTGCCACCTGATAGCCTGCCTCCACTGTGCAATCCTTGCTGAAGAAGACCCTTGAATGAATTCGAATCTACCTTCTTTGCACTGTGCAATCCTTATTGTCAACTCCAATGTGTGTGTGGTACAATCAATGCATCACTATAGTCACAACGAATAGTCCATTTTGCCCTTTCACCTATCTCTCCACTAGGTCTCCACTGGAACTGACATGCACTATAGTTAACTGCTGTATTTGTTCAGTTGATTAATGAGTTATTATTATATGTGAATTAATTAACTAATTAATTCACTCCACTCTCACTAGTGTATCATTCAATTAGACTAAATACAACTAGCTCAACTGAGTTTAACTCCATTAACTGAGTTAAACTAAATAACAACTCCATGAACTACTCTTCCAACTCTGTCATAACTTTGCCCCTTCAGTTCTAACTGAGTCCTCCATGCATGAACCATCAATACACCCTAGGAATTGCGTAATTCCTTCAGCCTACTGATTTGCCAAATCTGTACACTGAAATTAAGTGCTACAAGAGAATAAGTTGATATTTAGAGTCTGATTATTATTAAGGGCTAATAATAATTGACACTTGTATTTTTAGATCGATGATCTATAAATAGACTTCGCCCAATATTCTAAAAATAGAATTTCATCTATTTTTCCAACTTGACCAACCATCCACAAATAACAACCTGCAACTTCTAAAATATGATCAGTATGTCTAAAAACAGACAATCTAAAAATAGACTTACACCTAAAATTAGCCCACGGGCCCACTTAATGAAGGTGATTGATTTTCACTAAGCTCATCATCTTGTTGATTCTCAACACTCCCTCTCAACAAGATAGGGATTATCCTTCACCCAAATCCTGCCTCTATGGTATTCAAATTTTCCCCTGGTGAGCACCTTCGTCAAAATATCTGCATCCTTATCTTCCGTAGGAATGTACTGAAGCAACACGATCTTCCGCTGCACACAATCTCTGATATGATGATACCTGATATCAATATGTTTAGATCTATCATGAAACACATGATTAATCGAGAGTTTAATGCAACTCTGATTATCACAATGTATCACTGTAGGATTTAAATATTGTCAAACCAGGAGGTAACTCCTCAAAACTAGAATGTGTATTAGCTGAAGAATGTACATGCTTATATAGATGGGAGGTGAGGCTATTGGGATTCAACTCCCAATGACTCTTGGCCTTCCTTATTTCCTAATATTAAATAATATACAAAAATACAAATGCACACCCATCCATAGGATTAGGTGTCAACATTCCCCCCTTTAATCCGAAGGGATGTTGGTGAGTCCAAGCATCGATCTGAACTTTTCAACCTTTTCTCTTCCAAGTGCTTTGGTGAAGATGTCAGCAGTTTGCTCATTTGTGGAACAATGATGTAGATGGATGGTTTTGGCCTGAACATGATGTCGAATGAGATGGTACTTTGTATTGATGTGCTTTGTTCGATCATGGAACTTTGGGTTCTTAGCCAACTTTATTGCAGAAGTGTTGTCGATCATGAGTGGAGTGGAATACATTTGTTTCATCTGCAAATCTTCCAGGATTTTCCGGAGCCACACAATTTCCTTTCTTGCTTCAGCTGCTGCCACATATTCTGCCTCGGTCGTGGAATCTGCTGGAACTGACTGTTTGCGTGATCTCCATGAGATAGCTCCTGATCCAAGACTCATGGTGTAACCTGTAGTAGACACCCCTATTTCTTTGTCGCCATCAAAGTCTGAATCAGAGTATCCGGTCAAGTTGAAGTCGCCTACCTGTGTATATTTGAGTCCAAAGTCTTGAGTCCCCTTCAAGTACCTTAGCACTCTTTTTTGCAGCAGACCAATGTCCTTCACAAGGTTTTTGCATGAACCTTGAGAGGATTCCAACAGCAAATGAAATGTCAGGTCTGGTGGTGGTCAGATAGATAAGACTTCCTACAAGCTGTCTATACTTAGTTGCATCCTCAAATTCCTTCCCTTCGATAGATGTGAGCTTCAAGTTTTGTTCCATTGGAGTGCTTAAGGGTTTACAGTCATCCATGCCAAACTTGTTCAAGAGATCTCCAATGTACTTCTTTTGAGAAAGAAATATGAATTTAGGATGTTGAATTACTTCAATACCCAAATAGTAATGAACATGACTCAAATCAGTCATTTCAAAACCTTTCTTCAACTCTTTCTTCATGGATGCAATATAGCTCTCATTGTTTCCTGTTATCAAAAGATCATCTACATATACCACAAGATATACAACTGTTTTTCCAACTTTCTTAACAAACAAAGTTGCATCCTCAAGATCAAAGTGTTTGAAATCAAGTTTCAGAAGATGCTCGGTCAACTTCTCATACCAGGCTCGTGGTGCTTGCTTGAGGCCATACAAGGATTTCACAAGTTTGCAAACTTTGTGTTCTTGACCCTTTATCACAAATCCTTCTGGTTGGGACATATAAACTTTCTCCTTTAGATCTCCATTCAAGAAGGTTGTTTTTACATCCATCTGATGGACTTTCCATCCACTCTGAGCTGCTAAGGCAAAGAGAGTCCGGATGGTGGTCCATTTTGCTGTGGGAGCAAACGTTTCTTCATAATCAATTCCTTCCTTCTGTGCGAATCCTTTTGCCACAAGCCTGGCCGTGTGCTTGTCAAGTGAGCCGTCTGCTTTGTACTTGTTCTTGTAGACCCACTTACAGCCAATTGGTTTCGTTCCCAAAGGTGGATCAACCAGCTTCCAAGTGCCATTCTTTATCAAGGCATCATACTCCTTCTGCATCGCTTTTTTCCATTCATCATGAGAAGCGGCTTCTTTGAAGGAAGTTGGTTCATGATCTGTAGACAAACTCAATTCACAGTTATAAGCAATATCCATATCAACAGGGGAATCAGAATTATCTACATCACCTTCGATTTCTTGAGTGGAACTTCTTGTTCCTATTTTTCCAACCTCATCAGGATGAACATCCTCTAGTGTCTTTGTCAGCCATTTGGGAGGACCTTTCTGAGATGGCCCAGGCTGGTCACTTGACTGAGTTGGGATTGATTCAAGATTCAATCTCCCAATTCTGTCAATCACATCATTCAATGTGTCATCCGTGGTTGTTTCTTCATGTGGGGGAGAGTGTGGTTCAGGAAATGATTCCACGGTTTGATTCAATATCGGAATCCCCCCTTCAAGGTGTGGAATCACATTATCAAATTCTTGGAAAGACTTTGCATGTGTGAATCTGTCCAGGCGATCAAGTTGCCGCTCAACAACCTTGTCACTCTTGGAAGATTCAAGAAATATGACATCTCTTGCTATCACAAACTTCTTATTTGTTTCATCATAGAGACGATATCCTTTGGAGGTATTGGAGTACCACAAGAAGATACATTTTTTGCTTCTAGCACCAAGTTTGTTCCTTTGACCCTTGGGTATCAAGGCATAACAGGTGGACCCAAAGACCCTGAAATGCTTTACCGAAGGAATGTGGCCATGCCACATTTCAAAAGGAGTTTTGTTTCTAAATGAACTTGAAGGACACCTATTCTTTATGTAAACAGCACATAGAACTGCATCAGCCCAAAACATCAATTTTACATTCTTGAAAAATAACATGGAGCGGACCATATTTAAAATGGTTATGTTCATTCTTTCAGCTACACCGTTCTGTTGTGGATTATATGGCACAGTGGTTTGATGTTTGATTCCATGTTGACGAAGATAATTTTCAAATTCGTTTGAAGTGTATTCTTTTCCATTGTCAGTATGTAGAGAGCCAATATGTGTTTGTGCATCATTTTCAATCCATGCATGAAAATTCTTGAAAGTTTGAAAAGCATCAGACTTATTCTTCAGTAAGTAAATCCAACACATTCTGGTGTAGTCATCTATAAATGTCATCATGTATTTGTTTCCATTTGCAGAAGCAATAGGCATAGGGCCACATAAATCTGAATGAACAAGTTCAAGTTTCCTATGTGCTCTTGAGTGTGAATCATGAAATGGCTGTTTGCTATGCTTTCCTAGAATACAAGCATCACATTCCATAGGTTTTCTAGGAATTGTAGGCAGTCCATCAACACCATTTTTCTTCAACAAACGAAGGTTGTCATAGTTTAAGTGTCCAAATATAGCATGCCATAAAAGACTTGATGGGAATGTACCTTCATCATGATGTGAACTGAATGCAAAGTTTTGAGCATGAGCAGATGAACCTTTCAGCTTCAAGAGTCTCCCTTCTTCTATTCCCTCCATGACAAGTGAGTGATCTGATGTTTTTCTGACCTCTGCCTTGCCATCAAACAAGTGAATTGAGTGTCCTTGCTGCCGGATTTCGACCAGGGACAGCAAGTTTCTCTTCAACTCAAGGAGGTATAGAACCTCATGTAGGATATGATCAGGAAGACCAGGAAGTTTAAGCCTGACTGTGCCAAGCCCTGATGGCTTGAGTTTGGATTTATCTGCGAAATATACTGCTCCATCAACTTTGTCGGTGAATTCTTCAAAAAAATATTTTCTAAATGTCATGTGACATGTTGCTCCTGAATCTAGCAACCAATCATCTCTCCATGAAGTAAATGAAACATCAAATAGGTTTTCAGTTACTCCATTGTTACAATGTGCTAGAACAGAATGAGCTGATTCAGTTGGTTTACCTTTGTCTTTGTCATCAATTTTACCTCTGTCTTGATTTGTTTGCTGCTGAGCTTTAGATTGTCTGCCCCCCTTTTCTCTGAAGTTTCTTCTTCGTCTTCTGCCTTCTCTTCCTCTGGATGGACCTGAAGCGTGTCTCTTTTCTCTTTGTGCCAAGTAGGCAGCCTCTTTAGAAGATGAAGGGACTGTCATCTTCTTTTGAAGGAGGAGAGAAAAAAAGCTTTGCTGGAAAATTTCTCTTGAAGGAGAGAAAACAAAAAAATCTATTGCTGGAAAATATACTCAATTAAAAGGGCAGAAACTCTTGCTGGAAAAAATATTCTGAGTTTAAAAACTCTTTCTGGAAACTAAATCTGCTCAAAAACTCTGAAGACTGAATTTAAATGGACAAAAAGTACTCTTTGCTATAAACTGATTCTGCATAAAAAAAATGTATTTTTTGTTTGTTTGTTTGGGGAATAGAAAAGTCGATATGGAATGGGGAATACGGAATGTGAATGGAAGTATTATGGTATGGAGGCGGTATGGGATATAATGAATGGTGGTATTATGAAAGGCGGAGTGGTATATATGGGCGGAAATGGTATAGAATATGGTGACAGCGCTGTATGGACAGACCTCCAACTTATATAACACAGATATCAACGTATTAAACGCACTGGAAAGTATTAACAAGGTAACGTATTAACAATGGAGACAACGTTGGGAACTGCTCGCAGCGCCGACAAAACAGTGCGCAAGAATTTATGGAGGGGTCGTAATGTATATATATGATATAGCAAACGTGGAAGGGTGGACAGCGTTTTATATATATATACGTTTCACAATATATGACTGGCGCAGGTATTGAGGGGCGTATAATGGACATACCATACAATACAACGCATCGCATCACAATATAATACCACAGCGTTTTATATACATTGACAGCGTTGGATTATAAACCAGACACACGTTGTAATATAAAACCAGCGTTTAAATGTATGACAGGGTGATATTGTGATTAAATGCTGGAGTGTATTACCGCCACGGTGAGAGCGTAATGACAGAGTGGTATTGTATGTTGACTGAGCGCAATGGTAACACATATGCTGCGTTGCAAAAGTGATGTAAACTGCGTGGACAGACAGTGTATTATACCACGATGATAGCGTATTATACAATGTATTAAATTGCAGCGTTTACAACAGGCGGACAGGCCAATGACAGAGCGGTATTGGAATGGGAAAGGGCGGTAACATATGACAGAGCGTATTATAATTTAAAAGGGTGTAATGAAAGGGCGGACTGTGTATATATGCAGAGGAGTTGTATGACATATGGCGTTGTATGTAAAACTGGAGTTGACTGTAAACACCTGGAATTGAAAAACTGGAGCGATATGTGGGAATATATGACAGCCTTTAAATATGATGCGTGGGAATGTATGACAGAGGGTGATATATCATGAACAAAAACGCTGTATTATATATGGAAAAGCATTGAAATGCCACTGAATGAGGGCGCAGGTCGATGAGAGACCAGGATCTTCCTCATCCAGATAGTCTCACATGCAGCTTGACTTGCTGCCATGTATTATGCTTCCGTTGAACTGAGTGCCACAAATCTTTGTTTCCTGCTGTACCAAGAAACTGCTGTAGATTCGACACTGAAAACCCCTCCTGATGTGCTCTTTCTGTGTGTTGGGCTGCCTGCCCAATCTGCATCCGTGAAGCCATGCAACTTCACCTCATCCATCTGTTTGTACCATGAGCCATACTCAGATGTGCCCCTGAGATACCTCAGGACATGCTTACCTGCCTTCTAAAAGAGCTTGGTAGGCTTAACCATCGCTTGTGAAAGCTGGTTCACTGCATAGCATATGTCCGGTCTTGTATTAACTAAATACATGAGCGAACCCAACAACTGTCAATAAACAATGGCATCCACTACCTCTGCTGATGTGGAATCCTCTTTCCTCCAATTTCTTGGTAGAGGAGTGTCGATAGGTTTGCAGCCTTGCATGTGAAACTTCTCCAGTATCTCCCGGGCATACTTGCCTTGAGATACAAAGCAGATTCTATTCTCATATATTCAATCAGGAAATAATGAAGGGAGCCAAATGTTCATCTCAAACTCTTTGAAGATCTACATACATGGTGTATCCTGTTGCTCATCACCAGTTAGTATTAAATCATCAACATAAATAACAATGATTAAAAGCTTACCCTCCACCACAATCTGGTATAGTTTTGCATCCACCTCACTCTTGGTGACGAGAGTCCCGATTAAAAGTCTTTGTCTGATTTGTGTACCAGCAGTGCTTTGCTTTGGCCACTCGCTCTTTTGAGCCTGCACACATGCGACTCGTTGCTGAAGATTTAAAATCCTTCAGGCTGCTCAATGTACACCTCTTCCTTAATGATCCCATTAAGGAACACAATCTTCACATCCATCTGATAAATGTGCCAACCCATCTGTGCTGAGAGAGCAAGGATGGTGCAAAGGTTTCTTCATAATCAATCCCCTTAATCTGTGAGAAGCCCCGGGCAACAAATCTTGCCTTATACTTCTTGACACTCCCATCAGCAACTTGCTTTACCTTGTAGATCCATCTTGATCCTACAACTGATTTACCCACCGGCTTTGGAACAATCTCCCAAGCACTGTTTCTGACAATGGAGTCATGCTCCTCCACCATGGCATCTACCCATGTGGGCTCTTGCACTGCTTCTTCAAAAGAAGATGGCTCTGTCACGATACACTTGCTCATAAGAGCCATGTATCCAGTAAATCGGTCAGGTGACTGTCTCTGTCTGCGCTGTGATGTAGGGACTCCTACATTCTGTGCCGCATCAAGCTTCAATGTCTCAGCTTCTGTGGTACGCTTTCTACCTTGTCTGATGTTTGGTTCTGCATGAGTGGACTCCTCCACTCCATGAATCTCCTCCTGTAGCTGATTCACATCTAGAGGCTCATCTTTGGGAACAAGAAGTTCCTCCTCTGCATGCAAGTGTAGCTCCCTCTCAAGCGACAACTTCATGGCTTTCACCTCATTGAATTTTATATCCCGTCGCACCACAGTCATTCGACTGTTTGGCAAATACACACGATAATTATGTGGTGTTTCTGTGTACCCCACAAATATTCCAACTTCTGCGGTTGACTTCAGCTTCTTCTTGGGCGTCCTTTGTCACATGAATGTAAACAGATGAGCCAAAAATATTCAAATAAGAAATATCAGGCTTCTTACGAGTAAAAGATTCTTCAGGTGTACTCATGCCAAGTACTCTATGAGGATAACGGTTTTCCACATAAACCACAATGTTGCATTCTTTCGCCCACAAGTGCATCGGTAGGCTTTGGTCATGCAGTATAGCTCGTGCATCACCCACGATCATTCTGTTCTTCCTCTCCGCGACTCCATTTTGCTCTAGGTTATGAGGCGCCATGAGTTCTCTTCGAATTCCTTCTTTGCTACAGAAGTCTTTGAATTCACCCGAGATGTATTCACCACCATTATCCCTCCGTAGAGCCTTCACTTGCTTCCTCTACTCCTCCACCAATGCTTTAAACTCACAGAACTTTGAGAATGTTTCGTTCTTTTTCTGCATGAAGAAGATCCAACATCTACGAGAATAGTCATAAAAAAATATAACATAATACCTGTGTTTTGTTGTTGAACAAACCAAGAAAGGTCCACATACGTCTGTGTGAATTCTCTCCAAGATCACCGAAGCACGGTTCTCCTTCTCATGAAATGTGGTCTTCATAAACTTACCCATAGTACATCCCTTGAACTGATTTGACTGCGCAAGAGTACCCTTGGGAAGCCCAGTAGAAATCTGCTGCAAAATCTTCAAGGTGCCATGGTGAAGATGGCCCAATCTCTTGTGCCATAGTTCGCCCTCATCCCGGCTCACCACTTCTTTTGCTTTGCCCATCATTGCTGTGTAGCCATCTACCTCCAGCTTGTAGAGATTATTAACTCGAATCCCTATCCTCTTGGTTTGACCCGTTGTTTTATGTCGCAGGAAAGCTTTTCCATTGCTAAAAACAACATCATAACCTTTGTCTTCCAACATTGCGATTGAGACCAAGTTCTTCTTCAGACTTGGAACATGCATAACATTTTTCAACAGAAATGGATTACTTGACTCCCTCTCAAAGGTAATGGTCCCAATGCCGGTCGCACTGTATCAACCATTGTCGCCCATCTCTATATGCATTTGAAGGTCCTTCTTCTCCAAGTCACTAAACAACTCCTTCTCTCCTGTCATATGGAAAGACGGATCACTATCAAGATACCACACCGATCCCGTAGAGCTTGAAACCAAGCATGCGATCAAAGAGAAATCAAGTTCAAATTGCGAGGTAAAGGCCTCTCCAGCTGCAACTCCAACAACCTTCTTGTTCTTCTTCTTTTGTGGGTAGTTAGTGGCGAAATGCCCATGTTCGTGACATTGAAAACACTTCACCTTGGACAAATCCTGCTTCTTGCCTTTAGCTTCAGATTTTGAAGGAAATTTCTTCCCCTTCCGTTTCCTTGCTTTGGCAGCGAAAACGCAATTCTCTTCATCTTCATTCTTTGATGAAGAGCCATCCCTGGTACTTAGCCTTATCTCCTCCTACACAAGATCCAACCAAAGTCGCTCCCATATTGGTAGTTTTTCCCATCCATTGACAGGGTCTTCATAGCTACGCCAACTCTTCGGAAGCCCAAGGAGAGCAAAGCTCACTAAGTCTTCATCATCAACAGTAATCCCCACACTTCCCAGTTCATCCCTACAGTGGACAAAATTTGTGAGATATTTTGGAATACTGTCGTCCTTCTCCATTTTTATTTTTCTGAGCTTATCTTTCAGCGCCAACTTCCTCTGGTCACTGCTACTTTGGAACAAATCTGTCAAAGCCTTCCACATTGCAAATGGAGTGGCTTTCTCGTGAAGGCTGGACACAATATGGTCCTTCACACCTTCCAACATAATTCTTCTTGTCTTTGCTACCTTCTTTTTCCATGCGTCAAGTAATGCCGCATCGCTAGATTCCGGCTTAGGAACATCGCTATCGATGAACTCCTTCAATGCATTATGTTCCAGCGCCGCCTCCATCCTATCCTTCCAGGCTATGTAATTCGAGCTACCATCAAGGGCATACTCCAATCGCAAACTATTGAAAGACATTTCAATGTATACTCAACTGTCGCACCAAGAATTTTCTGCAGCAAATTCGAATTGTTCACCAGCACAAACTCAACAATTATTCATAATTGCAATCTTCAAGAATTAACATTGCTCCGATACCATGTAGAAATTATATACAAGATGCATGTATATATCCAGGTTCTCTTGATCTAACAATATTTATCTTCTTGCTAAATACAAAGTCCTTCCACTGTTAATCTTTTGTGGAAATTTAAAATCAACTGCAAACACATGAAGCAATAAAAACAATCGCACGTAACACAGTTGTTTAACGAGAAAGCCTGAAGCTGAAAAACCCAACTATCATATATTATATATCATGGAGATCATGTAACATTCTCATACAAAGCTTAGTACATCAAGCTCTCAGTACAATCATCGTCACACTCTAATCATAAGAAATCTGCAAATCCATGCACTGATTTCTTGCCACCTGATAGCCCGCCTTCACTGTGCAATCCTTGCTGAAGAAGACCCTTGAATGAATTCGAATCTACCTTGCTTGCACTGCGCAATCCTCATTGGCAACTCCAATGTGTATGTGGTGCAATCAATGCATCACTATAGTCACAACGGATAGTCCATCTTGCCCTTTCACCTATCTCTCCACTGGGTCTCCACTGGAACTGACATGCAATGTAGTTAACTGTTGTATTTGTTTAATTGTTTAATGAGTTATTATTTGTGAATTAATTAACTAATTAATTCACTCCATGTAGAAATTTTGAATAACTGTTAAATTATTCACTGAGATTATCCTGATCACACACTATTTGAGCTTCATGCATAATACATAACCTCTTCTACTATTGATAATCAATTTGCGGAAATATAAACAATCACATGTGCACATTAAAACCATAAACAATCACACATATAAACACAGTGTTTATGGGAAAGCTTAAAGCTGAAAACCCCCAACTATCTGTATATTATAATGATAGAGATCATGTAACAATCATTGTACAAACTCCTCACAAGTTCTCAGTACAATCTCCAATTGTTACACACTACACAAGCTCAGATCATACAAAACACATGCTCCAATCTGCTCCACCTGTTAGCCTACCTCTACTGCGCAATCCAATATGGATAATACCAAGATCCAGGTTTGAATCTCACTAGTATGTACTGCGCAATCCTCATTGGCATCTCCATCAATGTGTGTGAAAATCTCATGCACCAGTATAGTCACAACTGATAGTCACACTTGCTCTTTCACCTACCTCTTCAATGGTCTCCACTGAAACTGTCCATGCACTGCAGTTAACTGATGTATTCTTTAGTTGATTTATGGGTTTATAATTAGTGAATTAATTAATAATTAATTCACACCACTCTCACTAATTGTATCAATCAGTTAGACTAGATACAACTAGCTCAACTAAGTTAAACTGAACACAACTCCATTAACTAGCTCATCAACTCCACCAAACTCTGTCACATGAGTTCTAACTGAAGTCAACCATGCAATAGCTCCACTAAACCCTAGGAATAGCGTAATTCCTTATGTCAGTTGCATGTGCCACATCCGTGACTCGAACTGAAGTGCTCCAAGAGGATAAGATAATGTTTAGAGTCCAAATATTATTAAGAGCTAATAATATTCAACATATCTATTTTTAGACTGGCAATCTAAAAATAGATTCCGCCCAATATGTCTAAAAATAGAAGTCCATATATTTTTCCCGACTTGACCAACTATCCACAAATAGCATCATGCAACTCATAGAACATGATCCATATGTCTAAAAATAGACTTTGCGCTAAAAATAGCCTGCGGGCCCACTTAGTGAAAACGACTTCTTTCCACTAAGCTCCTCATCTTGTTGCAATCTCAACACTCCCTTTCAACAAGATAAGGATTATCTGCAACCCCTATCTTGCCTTCGTGGTATTCGAATTTGCTCCTGGTGAGCGCCTTCGTCAAGATATCAGCATCCTGATCCTCCGTAGGAATGTATGAAAGTAACATGATTCTCCACTGCACACAATCTCTGATATGATGATACCGTATGTCAATGTGTTTAGATCTATCATGAAATACTGGATTAACTGAGTTTGATGCAACTCTTATTATCACAATAAATCACAGTAGGCTCTAAGTGTGAACCGAACAACCCGACCAGGATCTTTCTCATCGATATAGCCTCGCATGCAGCCAAACTCGCTGCCATATACTCGGCCTCTGCTGAACTGAGTGCCACAGATCTCTGCTTCCTGCTGTACCAAGAAACTGCTATCGACCCGATACTGAAAATCCCTCCAGATGTGCTCTTTCTGTCCATTGGGCTCCCTGCCCAATCTGCATCCGTGAAGCCACACAGCTTCACCTCATCCGACTGTCTGTACCACAATCCATATCCCGATGTGCCTCTGAGATAACGCAATATATGCTTTCCTGCCTTCCAGAAGAGCTTGGTAGGCTTAATCATAGCTTGTGAAAGCTGGTTAACTGCATCGCATATATCGGGTCGTGTATTGACCAAATACATAAGTGACCCCACAAACTGTCGATAAACAGTGGCATCCACTACCTCCGTTGAAGTAGCATCCTCCTTCCTCTAACCACCAGGAAGAGGAGTATCAACATGCTTGCAGCCATGCATGTTGAACTTCTCCAGTATCTCCCGGGCATACTTACCCTGAGAAACAAACAGTCCATCACTGCGCTGCCAAATTTCCAATCCCAGGAAATAATGAAGGAGGCCCAAGTCATTCATCTCAAACTCTTTTGCAAGATCCTCCTTGCATGAGAGTATGAACAGCTCATCACCTATCAAAATCAAATCATCTACATAAAGTACAATGATTAGCAACTTACCCTCCACCACAATCTAGTATAGGTTCGGATCCGCCTCACTCTTGGAGAATCCAAGTCCGGTGAAATAACTGTCTATTGTGTGTACCAAGTACAAGGTGCTTGTTTCAACCCATACAACGCTCTCTTGAGCCTGCACACATGCGACTCGCTGCTGAAGATCTCGAAACCTTCGGGCTGATCTATGTACACCTCCTCCTTAATGAATCTGTTGAGGAACGCAGTCTTCACATCCATATGATGAATGTGCCACCCCATCTGCGCTGAGAGAGCTAGGATCGTCCGTATGGAAGAATACCTTGCGACAGGTGTAAAGGTCTCCTCATAATCGATCCCCTCTATCTGTGAAAAGCCTCGGGCAACAAATCTTGCCTTGTACTTCTCCACACTCCCGTTAGCTGCCTGCTTCACTTTGTAGATCCATCTCGAACCCACCACTGATTTCCCCTCCGGCCTCGGGACAATCTCCCATGCACTGTTTCTGACAATCGAATCATACTCTTCCACCATGGCATCTACCCATGCGGGGTCCTCCACAACTTCCTCGAAAGAGGATGGCTCTGTCACAATACACTTGCTCACAAGAGCCATGTATCCAGTGTATCGGTCCGGTGATTATCTCTGTTTGCGCTGTGATGTAGGTGGTCCTACAACCTTCTCTGCATCTTGAGCCAGTCGCTTAGCTTCTGTAGTGCGCTTCCGCCCTCTGATGGTTGGCGCTGCATGAGTGGTCTCTTCCACTCCATGAACCTTCTCTTGTGGCTGATCCACATCCTGAGGCTCATCCTTAGGAACTAATAGCTCCCCATTTGCATGCAAGTGTGGCTCCCTCTCAAGCGAACACTTCATGGCTTTCTCCTCCTGAAATTTGATATCTCGTCGCACAACCGTCTTGCGACTGTCTGGCAAATACACACGATAGTTGTGGGGCGTATCAGTGTACCCCACAAATATCCCAACTTCTGCTGTTGGCTCTAGCTTCTTCCTGGCATCCTTCGTCACATGAATGTAAACAGGTGAACCAAAAATCCTCAAATGGGAAATATCAAGCCTCTTACCAAAAAACGCTTCCTCGGGTGTACTCATGCCAAGTATCCTGTGAGGACAACGGTTCTGCAAATATACTGCAATATTGCATGCCTCTGCCCACAAGTGTATGGGTAGGCCCTGATCATGCAACATTTCCCGTGCAGCACCCACGATCATTCTGTTCTTCCGCTTAGCAACCCCGTTCTGCTGTGGGTTATGAGGTGCTATGAGCTCTCTTCGAATTCCTTTTGCGCTGCAAAAGTCCTTGAATTCTCCAGAGATGAATTCACCACCATTGTCGCTCCTAAGAGCCTTCACCTGCTTCCCCGATTCTTTCTCAACCAGTGCCTTCAACTCACAGAACTTTGAGTATGTCTCACTCTTCTTCTACATGAAGAAGATCCAACACTTCCGAGAAAAATCATCAACAAAGATCACATAATACCTGTGCTTTGCTGTCGAAGCTACTGAGAAAGGTCCACACACGTCTGTGTGAATTCTCTCAAGGATCGTTGTGGCGCGACTATCCTTCTCGTGAAAGGTGGCTTTCACAAATTTTCCCAAGGTACATCCCTTGCACTGATCTAACTACGCAAGAGTACCCTTAGGAAGCCCAGTAGAAATCTGCTGCAGTATCTTCAAAGCTCCATGGTGAAGGTGGCCCAATCTCCGGTGCCACAACTCGCCATTATCCCGGCTCACCACTCCTTCTGCCTTGCCTGCCATTGCTGCGCAGCCATCTACCTGCAATTGATAAAGGTTCTTAACTCGAACCCCTATCCTCCGGGTCTCACCAGTTGCCTTACTGCGCAAGAAAGCCTTTCCCTCGCTAAAGACAACATCATATCCCTTGTCTTCTAACATCGCCACAGAGATAAGATTCTTCTTCAATCCTGGAACATGCATCACTTCCTTCAATACAAAGGGTTTACCAGAGTCCCTCTCAAAGGAAATGGTACCGATACCGTTCGCACTGTATCTACCATCATCGCCCATCTCGATGTGCACTCCAAGATCTTTCTCATCTAGATCAGTAAACAATTCTTGATCTCCTGTCATGTGAAAAGACGCACCACTGTCGAGAAACCACATTGAACCTATCACACTTGAGACCAAGCATGCGATCAGCGAAAAATCCAGCTCAAACTACGAGGCTAAGGCCTCTCCAACTGCAGATCCAGCAGCCTGCTTATTTTTCTTCTTCTGCGGACAATTTGTGGCATAATGTCCGTGTTAGTGACAGTGAAAGCACTTCACCTTGGACATGTCCTGATTCTTGCCTTTCACACCGGAATGAGAAGCTTTCTTGCTCTTCCCCTTCTTTTCTTTGGCAGCCAAAGAGAAATTCTCTTCATCAGAGTTCTTTGATGACGATCCGTCCCTGGTACTCTGCCTTATCTCCTCTTGCACAAGATCCGACCAAAGTCGCTCCCATCCTGGCAATTTCTCCCGACCATTGACAGAGTCCTGATAGGAATTCCAACTCTTCGAAAGCCTAAGGAGAGCCAAGCTCACCAAGTCCTCATCATCTACATTCACCCCCACACTTTCCAGCTCATCCCTGCATTAGGTGAACTTCGTGAGGTACTTGGGCATACTGTCGCCTTTCTCCATCTTTATGTTTCTGAGTTTATCCTTGAGCGCCAACTTCTTCTGGTCGCTCTTGCTTTGGAATAAATTTGTCAAGGCTTTCCACATCAGGAATGGAGAAGCCTTACCATGCAGGCTGGACACTATGTGATCCTTCACGCCCTCCAACAGAGTCCTTCAACACTTTGCTGTCTTCTTTTTCCAAGCCTCAATTATGGTAGCATCGCTAGAAGTAGGCTTTGGGACTTCTGCATCTATGAACTCCTTCAACCCATTGTCATTTAACACCGCCTCCATCCCGTCCTTCCATGCAATATAATTCGAGCTGCCCTCAAGGGCATACTCCAATCGCAATCCGTTGAAAGACATCTCAACTTCGACACCAAGAAAACACTGCTGCAAATTCGAATTCCACCAGCACAAAACTCAACCGCTTCAATGTTCTGCAATTGCTCCAATGATCAATATCGCTCCGATACCATGTAGATAGCATGTAGAAATTTGAATAACTGTTAAATTATTCACCGAGATTATCCTGATCACACACTGTTTGAGCTTCATGCATAATACATAACCTCTTCTACTATTGATCATCAATTTGCGGAAATATAAACAATCGCATGCGCACATTAAAACCATAAACAATCACACATATAAACACAGTATTTATGGGAAAGCTTAAAGCTAAAAACTCCCAACTATCTGTATATTATAATGATAGAGATCATGTAACAATCATTGTACAAACTCCTCACAAGCTCTCAGTACAATCTCCAATTGTTCCACACTACACAAGCTCAGATCATACAAAACACATGCTCCAATCTGCTCCACCTGTTAGCCTGCCTCTACTGCGCAATCCAATATGGATAATACCAAGATACAGGTTCGAATCCCACTGGTATGTACTGTGCAATCCTCATTGGCTTCTCAATCAACGTGTGTGCAATTCTCATGCACCAGTATAGTCACAACTGATAGTCACACTTGCTCTTTCACCTACCTCTTCACCGGTCTCCACTGAAACTGTCCATGCACTGCAGTTAACTGATGTATTCTTTAGTTGATTTATGAGTTAATAATTAGTGAATTAATTAATAATTAATTCACACCACTCTCATTAATTGTATCAATCAGTTAGACTAGATACAACTAGCTCAACTAAGTTAAACTGAACACAACTCCATTAACTGTCTCATCAACTCCACCAAACTCTGTCACATGAGTTCTAATTGAAGTCAACCATGCAATAGCTCCACTAAACCCTAGGAATAGTGTAATTCCTTCTGTCAGCTGCATGTGCCACATCCAGGCATCAAACTGAAGTGCTCCAAGAGGATAAGATAATGTTTATAGTCCAAATATTATTAAGAGCTAATAATATTCGACATATCTATTTTTTGACTAGCAATCTAAAAATAGATTCTGCCCAGTATGTCTAAAAACAGAAGTCCATCTATTTTTCCAACTTGACCATCCCTCCACAAATAGCATCCTGCAACTCATAGAATCATGATCGACATGTCTAAAAATAAACTTTGCGCCAAAAATACCCTACGGGCCCACTTAGTGAAGGCGACTTATTTCCACTAAGCTCTGTCATCTTGTTGCATTCTCAACACTCCACCACTAGTGTATCAATTCGCTAGACTAGATACAACTAAATTCAACCGAGCTTAACTCCATTAACCGAGTTAAACCGAATAACAACTCCATGAACTACTCTTCCAACTCGCCATAACTTTTCCACTTCAGCTCTAATTGAGTCCTCCATGCATGAACCACCAGTAAACCCTAGGAATTGCGTAATTCCTTCAGCCCACTGATTTGCCAAATCTGTACACTGAAATTAAGTGCTCCAAGAGAATAAGTTGATATTTAGAGTCTGATTATTATTAAGGGCTAATAATAATTGGCACTTCTATTTTTAGATCGACAATCTATAAATAGACTTCGTCCAATATTCTAAAAATATAATTTTATCTATTTTTCCAACTTGACCAACCATCCACAAATAGTCTCCTGCAACTTCTAAAATATGATCAGCATGTCTAAAAATAGACATAGTCTAAAAATAGACTTACACCTAAAAATAGCACGCGGGCCCACTTAGTGAAGGTGACTGATTTTCACTAAGCTCATCGTCTTGTTAATTTTCAACATCAGCTACACAATTTTGTTGTGGAGTATATGGAACAATATGTTGCAATTGAATGCCATGCTTAGTGCAAAAGTTGATAAATTTGTTGTTAACATATTCTTCTCCATTGTCTGATCTCAACTTAAGAATTTGATGTCCAGATTGTTTCTCAACAAAGGCATTAAAGGCCAAGAACATGTTAAAAAATTCACTCTTGAGTTTTAAGAAGTATACCCAAGTGTGTCTGGAAAAATCATCAATGAAAGTTAAGAAATACTTGCAACCAGAGAAAGAAACATCAGGAAGTGGACCACATAAATCACTATGCACAAGCTGCAAAGGGGCTGAAGCGTGCCAAGAGGCACGTTTGTCAAACTATTCCGATGATGTTTTTCGAGTACACATCCGGAGCAAAAACCATCTTAGCAAGATACCATAGGAAGACCTGTCACCATATTTTCTTTACATTGAGTTTGAAGAGAGAAATAGTTTAAGTGACCAAATTTCCCATGCCAAAGTTTGCTCACTTTATCATTATGAGCAACAAAAACAGAGGGAATACATAATGACCCAAATATTTCAAACTTATACAACCTTGTGGAAACATCCGCAATGCCAGTAACTAAAATATATCTAGGATCTTTGAGGTCCTTAATTACAACATCATGAGGTGAGATTTCTACTATTTTCCCTTCACCTGAATGAGTTATCTGATAAACAGATAGAAGGTTGCATGACAAGGTAGGAACACATTGTACATCATTAAACTCACCATTATCTAGATGAATGGTTCCAGATCCTACAACACTAAGAGATCTATCATCACCAACATAAGTATGTTTGGTGTTACAATCATTTAAAGAAGAAAACATGGCTTTATTTTTTTCCATGTGGTAAGAAGCTCCAGAATCAATGAGCCACTCGTGAGAATGAAAAGAAGAAGATACATTTAATGCATAACCAGATGCTTGACAACCACAATCAGAAAGTGCCATTCCTAAAGATGAAGTTGAAGAGGTCTCCAAATTGATGTGGTGCTTCTTCATTGCTGCTTCCAAGTCTTCCATCTTTTTAAAACATTTGGACTCTACATGGCCATCACGATTACAAAAATTGTAACATCTATCTGTTTTCTTCCCTTCGTTTTTAGTTGCCTTATCAGTTTGGTGAGTTGTTTTTTCAGTCTGCGGAAGAAATTGCTTAGGACCCTTGTTTTGTTTTGGACCATACTTTTTAGGATATTTCTTCTTGGGATTCTTTTGATATGGTTGCTGTTGGGCTGCTAAGACTTTCCTAGAAGCGTTTTTAGAAGTAATAAGACCAAGGTGTAAGATTTTTTATTATTCTCTTATCAAAGAATCGCAAAAGGCATCAAAAGAGGGGTTCTTATAGGCTGTTCCTTGAGAAATGATGGCTTCTCTAGTGGAATGGAAGGTGGAAACAAATATAGAGTATGCATGGCTAAGCTTAGCAAGAATGGAATAGATGAGGCTACCATCTTCCTTTTTTACCTTACAACCTTCTAAAAGAAGTCTAAAGGTCTTGAATTTGGACAAAAAATCTACAATAAAGGAGAAATTATTGGGGTCCAAAGTAAGCAACTCATTTTCAAGTTGGTGGGCCTTGATTTGATTTTGAGTGCCAAAAACAGTATTTAAATTTTTCAGGGCTTCATTAGGGGTGTCAATTTCAAGGATATGAAATCGAAGTTCTTGAGCAATGAACATTCCTATCAACCCTCGTGCTTGATCTTCTTTATTTTTCCATTTATTGGCTTTATCTCGATCGGTAGGTTTAGTTTTTTGTCCTGTGGCTATTCTAGAAAGCCCTTACTTCTAAGTAAATCTACCATGTGAGGTAGCCATTGGAAATAATTGGTGTTGTTAAGAATAAACGAGCAAGCGCTTTATTTATTTATTTTTTAAACTGAAGCTGAAAAGGGCTGAAACTAACTGCTCCAATGGAAAGATCTTGAAAAATTAGACCGATTAAAAAAAAAAATGGCTCAAAAAACGGCTTCCGGATGAAGAAATTATGCCTTTTTGAAAAAACTGAATTGTAGATGCCGAATAGTTACGGAAACGGTTGAAATTTAATGATGAAGTTCTACCTTTAAAAAAAAAATTCCACCCCTTTAACAAAGACCTTTTTAGAAAAAAGAAGTTTGAGAAAGAAAATTGAACCCAAGACCTCTATTCTCATAAACTAACTTTACACCAAGTGAGTTAGTAAAATTATTATGTAATTGTTTGAAAGGAGGACGATTTTTTTTTTTACTCTTCAGTGTGTGTGCTTTTTCCTGCAAAAAAACATGAAATTTGAGCTCAAAAAAACAAAAATACTACCCTTATTGCAGAATGTTAGATTTTTCGGTTAGCTTTACCGGCAACTATCCCTTTTTGCTATTTCTGATTTCCCAAGATCACGCAAAGACGTGGGGAAAGATCTTGATTTTGATTTTCCAAGATCACGCACAATGCAGAGAAAAGAGCATACACAGAGAAGAGGGTATAGATCCGGCAATAGAAAAAATATAAAATAGATACTTTATACCTCTAGATCTAAAATGACATAACTAGGGAAACTATAAACCTTTTCGCATGAAACGAAAGGGGTTCTTCACTGTAACAGATGCTCCAAACACAACATAGGCGTTCTCCAAGCCCAAAAAGGTTCAGAAATGGTAGATCTAGAAAACGACAGTCGCATGCAGTCAAACCAGCTTTGGATTTGGATCAACAATGGATGAAACCCTCGAAATAGCTTTGATACTATGTAGGAATTTACAGGGTAAGTTCCTTATATTAAAAACCAATGGTCACTGCTCACAAAAAAAATCACAAATCAATACACCCATATATCACGTGGTTAAAACCCTCGAAGAGGGAAACAATCCACGGCCTGAGCCAACTCAGCCACTTCATGCAATTTATTAATATAAAAAAAGTTTACATATGTTTTTCTCATAAATGGTTACCAGACAAATGACCCTCCATGCTTTTTAAATAGAGATCATGGACCAATTAGGTGTTAAGCCATGGATCAAGTGTCGTTAATATCGAGGAGAGAGTGAACCGTCGGATCACTACAAATCGTGACTGTCGGATTATAAGTTACAAATGTATATAGTAAAAAAACACACTTTACCTAACTCTACACTAGATCAAGTTATACTTAACTATTTCCTATGTGTCGTAATATCCTAACATCCCCCCTTAAGAACAACTTGGGATAGGATTGAAGAATTTACAAATGTGACACAAAAGGAGCCTATTTCCTATTTGTCAAAATATCATAATTGATATTGTAGTGGTTATAACATGTGTTACATAATAATAATAACAATAACAACAAAAACAAAAGAAAAAAAAATAGTAGTCTAATAAGGTCACAATTTTGCTTGGAAAAAAAGGGAATTATGGCATAATTTTTTGAAATTTTGGTTACAGCTGACAAGCTTCAGGGTTTTGGGTGTACCAAGTGTTCTTGATGGCGCTGAATCCATTTCTACCATAAAAAAAATGATTCAAACACTCTTAGGATTGGATTTTTTTTTCACCAAATTTTGGAGTTATTTACATGGAGAAGGTATTGTAGTGTTATTGGTTATAACATGTGTTACATAATAATGATAATAACAATAAAAAAAATAAAAAAATTATGTCAACAAAATTAAAAAATAGTTAAGAAGATATATTGTAGTGGTATTGGTAATTGTTAAACACACACATGGTGGATGGAGAAAGTAAACACACAAATAGGAAAGATAGGCATTCATTGCATATTACCATTGATATGATGTACATTTATAATACAATGAGGTGACCTTTGGATTCCACATTCCAAGGTCACTTGGACTCCTTTGTGACTTTTCGCCTTCCACACCTACCCATAGAGGATTAGGTGTCCAACATTCCCCCCCTTAATCCGAAGGGGTATGTGTGAGTCCAAGAAGAGAGTTGTAATACAAATCTGCAAAGTATACATGGCAACACTTAGGCTGAATCAGCTCTCTGACATGTTGGCATAAAGAAGTGGTTTAGGGATGACCACCAACACTGAAACACAACGCTTATTTCAGTTCCCGGAACTCTTCCAAATCTCGCAAGAAGCTGCGGGCTTTTGCTAGAGGAAGTGTCCCTCATATTTGAAGAGGGAGACCTTCAACCTAGAAGAAGGGAGGTCTACAACCTGTGATGGTTTAAGGATGACCACCAACACTGGAATGCTTAATGCATTTCCCGAAACTCTACCAAAGCTGGCAAGAAACTGAAGTCTTTTGCTAGAGGAAGTGCTCCGAATTCTTTGAAGAGGAAGAATATGAACCTCACATGGATGGTTTAAGGCTGTTCACAAACCAAAGGAATGCTTATGGGCATTCGTGTCTTTGGCTACAACTCTGAATCTGGGATGACGAATTGTGGCTCAGGCTCACTTGAATTGCTGTGTCCCTGGCTACAACTCTGAATCTAGAATCAGAGATCGTGGCTTAGGCTCGAAGCTTGTAGATGACCACCATTTCCCCCCCTGTCAGGTACAAGGTGAGATGATGGTGAAAAATCAATTGCAAAATTGTTCAATATTCGAGAACAAGTTCTGACATATGTCTTAAACATCTTCTTTGTTGTTGATGCCCATTGCCAAGAAGCAATCCATCCAAGATGAATCTTTGTTCTTGCCAAAGGCTTGTTTCTGAAGCATCTGTGTGAAGAATGGGTGTGCCGATCACAGTGCTTGCATGAGTGAAGATCAAAGCAATGATCTTTCATATGGCCAACTCGATCACAGTGTTGGCATTTTTCAATTTGTTGTTGTTGCTTTGGAAGAGGAGCAGGATCTGGAACAACTGAATGTGAACTGTCATAAAGGAATCCAACACTTTGAAATTTGATGGGCTTGGAGTAGTCTGGAATATGAAAGGACAACTCCTTGTCATATCCAAGACCTGTTTTGTGCTTGTTGTGGATAAGCTCTTCCCAAAGTCTGATGATGGGCTTGGGAGGTGCAGGTTGGATGTTTGCTTCTGCGTGCAAATCTGCTTATATTGTGCATTGAATGTGAATCAACCGCAACATTATTGACTTGCTGTTTATGGGAGTCTGTTTCAATTTTCTGAATAGAAATAGGTTTAGAATGATGACTCCGCTGATGTAATTCTTCTTGCTGAAGTTGAGATTCTAGTTGCAGAAAATCAATCTTTTCTTGTGCATGATGCAAACAAGTCTGAATATCAAAGAGAGTGTCTTTACTGTTTCGGATTGTGTCATCAACAGTATATTGTATCAAAGTTTCCAAGGACTATAATACTTCATAAAATTTGGTCATTTTCCAAAGAACTCAAGCTCAAGAAATGAAGGGTGTCAACTTCAACCGATAATGCACTCGTTTACAATGTGATTCAATTTACTTACAAAAAAATACAAATGACTTCAAAGATCCTTTCTTGAACTTCCAATTATGGAATTCCCAAAGAACAAACTCTGCTATTCAAATTATGGAGGACCCAACTCAAAAAATAGAACCAACTTAAACTTTTAGCAAAGGGATTGCAGACAAATGGTTTCAAATTCTCTCTCTTTTAATGGAGAATTCTTGTGGAAATCATATACAGAAAGAATATAAAAAACTGAGATATTCAAGGACTTAATTGAATTGTGTACTTGACTTGCAATGGCTTATAATGATTGGCACCGACCCTATTATAGACTCCACATAGATCACTCAAGCTCTCGGCCTCACATCCTCGGTGATCTCGACCTCACCGTTTCCAAACAACAATAATACTCCCAACAGAATTCTTTAACACAAATTTTCTCGGTGTTCACTATCCTTACTGATTAGGTGTCCAACATTAACATAGCATGAAAGAGGGAGGATCCACATGTTTAGCAGAACTGAATATTTTGCTCAATGGCCAGATTTTAATCAATTGTAACATTCACTTTAAAAGTAGCTAAAAAGCACCCCAAAAAAATTACATAGCAGATGAATTAGTTTAAAGTACCAGTTCAAAATGGAGGCTCAATTGAATGCTTTGTGAGAACTGAACCGTTGCTTCCGCAGTTTCTGCTTCTGGAATATTATGTAAAATACCAAATGACATCAATAATATTGTAAGAAGGAGGCAAATGTTAATCTTAAACAGAGCCACTTGGAAAGTAAAGAAACCGATGCCGGAAAAAGCCAAGAAGCAAAGTCAAAAGCAGCGTTAGCCAGTGTGTTTAACTGTGGAAAACGAGGAACAAAACGCAGTCCAAAGTTCTCATTTACCTTTTCTCGGGATGGTCAAAATTTGTGTTCTTGATTATCAAAAATTTAAACGAAAAATAAATAATTTCAAGGATTAGGGAGATGCAGTTAAGGTTCTGACCAGTAAATGGAAACCTAATCTTCAAAGGCTTTTGAAGTATTAAATTGACAATTATGACAGTGGAAGAATGGTTTTCAACTATTCTTGTTTTCAAGCCTGCTTAAGAGAAGGACCTATTTTCTCACATTTCAATTAATGACCTTATGTCCACTGTAGAGAACATCACTTTTTCAACTGAGAAGCTTAGATGCCGCCTGTTGGAGGAAGGGTCGAGTGAAGCAGAAATAGAGGATGCCACAACGAGGGTGGTATGGAGGCCGATAGGAGTGAAAATCAACGTTTGCAGTGGTATGGAGGGCCGAGAAGGAGATGCGACGAGCCTGGAGGGCGCTGGCCGGTAAGGGAAAGGGAGCACGGTGGGCAGTGTGTGCGTATGACGGAGTAGAGGAGTCGAGGCGTGTTGGACAACGCAAAAGGAGAAACAACGCTCAAAACCTTGACAGCCCGGGGAAAGACATGCAGAATAGTAACCAGATATATTCTTGACAGAGTGCTCCAGGTTTGACAGAAGAGGTCAGAAGAGCGGTTAGGTGGAGCAGATATCGCTGACAGACCAAATATAGAAATGACGGTAAGAAGATTGTGAAAGTGCCGAGGCCTGGCCTAAGCTCTGATACGATGTTAAACACACACATGGTGGATGGAGAAAGTAAACACACAAATAGGAAAGATAGACATTCCTTGCATATTACCATTGATATGATGTGCATTTATATTACAATGAGGTGACCCTTGAATTCCACATTCCAAGGTCACTTAGACTCATTTGTGAGTGTTCTTCTTCCACACCTACCCATAGAGGATTAAGTATCTAACAGTAATAACATGTGTTACATAATAATAATAATAACAATAAAAAAAATAATATCAACACAATTAAGAAATAGTTAGAAATGAAATGTAATAAAAATAACAAACCAATTCAATTCATTTTGTTAATTTGTAATTTTGTTTTTATTAATACAAATAATTTTTTTAAGAAAAAAATGATAATATAATATATATATCACATTAAAATAAATCTAATTAATAATGATTCATATTTGTAATCATGATATTTTAGAATATATATAATTTTTTTAAATTGGAACATTTATAATAGCCTAGATCTATCTTAATTCCGCGTTAAGAGGGATCAAATCACTTTTTATTTTAAAAGAGATTTGTATTTCAGGAAATTTGATCCTTCTTGACACTTGGTAGATTCGAAATTAAAATGGATCTAAACTGGTTTCTTATTAATTATAGTTATAATCATAAATATAATTAATAATATTTTATTTTATTTTTATGTAATTTGACCAAATCAAAATTCAAAAAGTTGTTTTTTTCAATAATAATGAGTAATAATTTTATAAAAGCTACACCCAAATTACAACAAAAACCAAAAAAATTACAAAATTTCTAAGATCATATTCTATGACAATATAAAGATTTCTTAAAAATTCAACCTCCATATCACCAAAACCACAAACTACAACATTTCTTAGAAGTTCAACTTCCATATCACCAAAACCAGAAACTACAACATTTCTGTTGACTTGTTTATAGCAATAGATCTTACAAAATTGTACAGAGGAACACAACTTTCACAATATTTATTCATTCACTGTGGGAGTTTCTTGGCACTGCGTTCTTTATTTCAATTCCTTTTGTTGTTTGCAGTCCGACTGCTGAATTAAGTGTCGGCATGCTCCCCACTTGACGTTGGAGAGCGTCAATTTCTTCATTCTGGTGATCCATCTGTTGCTGCATAGCTATCAACTTATTTGCTTGATTCACTATCTGGAGGGAGCGTTGACGAATGAACTATAGGAGGAGGTCATTGTTTACTACAGACAGGTGAGGGCAATGGGGACATTCTTGGGGATCTTCCCCATCATTACCATGCCTGCAAGGTTCCGTTAGTTCCCAGTTGCCCATCTTTCTTGTATATCCAAACTTGTCTCTTTGCAATACACCTTCAGATACCCCATAAATTCGGATTAACTGGCAGATATATGACTACTCCTAAATAGATTATAGACCGAAATGAAACAACTTTTCACCAAATTAGATAAGGGAACCTGTGAGCTCTCCTTACTATCCCTTCCTGGTCCTTGGCCTGTTGGGTGTATGGTCCACTTTTCCCTTTGTTCAGAGTTGTGTGCAATGACATCCAATTCTATTTTTGTTGGAGGCTGCTACGACACATTCCAGGGTTGAGTAGAATTGCAAGTCTAAAATTATCAATGTTAGATGCCTTCGCCTTCCAATGGCGGAGACTCCTGGAAGGGAAAAGAAGGAGCTTGGCTTCCTAACTCTAGGAATGACGACCCATTCTTGATAGATAAATACTGAGATTGTCGCACCAGTTTCCCTCCATGAATGCGTGGTGGGATCACTGATCTCTCCACACGAACTCAATCCCGTTCTCCGATGCTATTGCAAATACGAATGCCGATATCATATGTGATTCATACTTGGGATTTAAAGGTCAGGGCCGATTGAGCTGACATACTAGAATTTGAGTACAAAGGGGTCCGTGGCTATCATGTTGGCCTAACGCCCCCTCCCACAATACACCTTCTCCATTTAAGAGACTTGCCTCAAATGACATTGAGTGCACCTGATTTGTAATCATGTCCTTGGATTTGAGATTTAAGTTATGATTGCACACGTTGGATTTGTAGAGTTTGAGATCAATGGACTTAGCTAGATACATGATGGTCATTTTCCAAATCATCAATTTCTTTTCCCATTGAATTTTATTGGGCTTTTCTCTAGACTCGAGGCTTCATTAGCTTCTTGGTCTGTCATTTTATTTCAATTTCTTTTCCCATTGAATTTTATTTGGCCTTTCTTCATACTGGAGGCTTGATTAGCTTGTTGGTCTGCCATTTTATTTTGACTTCTTAGAATGTGATAAAAGCTTTTATGATGGAAGACTTTCAAGACGCTCTTGGTCTTTTGCGAAAGTAGATTAAGTTTGTTGGATTTGGAGGGTGCATTGCTTTGCAAAATATAAATAAATAAGATGAGTTTTCGATGAAAGTGATTTTGGAGATTTCTAGGTCCTTGGCTAAGGACAAATCTAGGAGAAGACCATATAATTCTGCTTTGGAGAGTGCATTGCTTTGCAAAATATAAATAAATAAGATGAATTTTAGATGAAAGTGATTTTGGAGATTCTGAGGTCCTTGGCTAAGGACAAACCTAGGAGAAGACCATATAATTCTGCTATGTTGTTGGTTTCTTTACCCAATTCCATGTGAATTTAATTTCTTGATGTTCAATAAGATCTCATAGGATCCTTCCCCCTTCTGCCACCCCTAAAGTTATGATACACAAAATGTTTTATTGATAGTTATGATGATGATTATTATTATTTTTACTTTATTCTAATTTTCTTTTGACCAAGTCAAAATGTTTACATGATATTACAACATCTTTACATCTCTACATTACTTTTAATCCTTTAAACATTTACACCAAGACCAAGTCAAAATGTTTTATTGATAGTTATGATGATGATTATTATTTTTTTACTTTATTCTAATTTTCTTTTGACCAAGTCAAAATGTTTACATGACATTACAACATCTTTACATCTTTACATTATTTTTAATCCTTTAAACATTTACACTGCTACAACATCTCCCTAATGCCTTTTTGCTTTTACATTTAATTTAAAGTAACTTAGATCTATCTTAATTCCAGAACTATCAAGCACCAAAATTCTGCATCTTAAGATATTCACATCTTAAGAGATTTGATCCCTCTTGGCTCCTGATAGATCCAGAGTTAAGATGGATCTAGGTTGGTTTAAATATCAATTATAATTATAAATATAATTATAATTATTAATTTTAAGTATTTTATTTTATTTTCACTGAAGTCAAATGTTAAACAAAACATTAGATTATAACATGTTTACCATACTATGCAACAAAAAAATTGAAAAAAATATAAACTATCATTTTCAATACTTTTTATGAAAGAAAACAATTTATAATTATATGATTATAAAAATTCAAAAAATTATATTTAAATTATTTGTTTTTTTCTCCAAACTAATTAGAGTTAAAAGTAAAATGTTACTGTTACATGTATTTTGTTAATATTTTAAATAAAAAATTCAACCTTATATATTATTATAAAAATATATTAATTATTAATTATTAATTTTAAATTTATCAATATTAATTTTACATCTACCATCTCAAATCTAATAATATTAAATTCAAAGTAATACTAAAAGATCAATCTAACCTTAACCTGGTGTTATATGTCTTCATTAACACTTTATATAATATATTAGATATTAAATATTATTATACTAAATAACATATTAAATATTATATCTTATTATGAAGATTATCTTTTAATTGTTTATTATTTTAATTTATAACTACTATTTATATGTTATGTATTTTAATGTGATAGATATATTATGATTTTCTTTTATCAAAAAAATTGTTCCTAATTTTATTAATAAAAATATAATTTTATATCTACCGCATTTATATTGTTCCTATTGTGTATTCAAATTGCCAACCAAGGCCTTTGCTCTGGGACTCCCAAAAATAGCAAAAAAAACTTTGTTAAGTTCTTTGGCACATGTTGTAAACTAGAGCATTACCCAGAAAACAAGTATTTTGTTCCGAATATGAATTTTTCACTTGAAACCCCTCAATCAAGCTGCAGAAAAATATGAAAAATCCCAACCCAACAATTTGGTGCCCATAGCCAACCAGAGATTCACCCTATATTTTAACAATATTAAAACATATTGGCAACCTCACACCTCTACATTACAAACTTAGAAACATGCCAACACAGTAATCCACATCAAAACAAACACAAATTTCACCCCATATTCCAACAAGATTAAAACTACAGGTCACCTAAGACCTCTATGCAACAAACTTGAAATTATGCCAAGCAAGCATGCCACATACCTCTATTTTTCCAGACTTGGATAGGGAAAAAAGACAAGAATTTTCTAACGAGAAGAGATAGAGTGAAGGTTCATATCACCTGCACACACATCAAGAGCCATATCTTACACACCCTACTTTGTACATAACGTCACTTAAATAGTTTGAAACTTGCATGCCCATGAGTAATTATAGTGCCACTTTGGCACCACCAACTATTATTATAATTGTCCATATCCTGGTTATTCCCATATTTATGGGATAGGGAAAAATGAGGAGTTTTTCATTAATTTAAGTTCTCTAATGGCTATGTATTAGCCCAAGAGTCCACTATTTGATTGTGTTGGCTTAGAACATGATGTAATTCATATTTTTCAAGCTTTTTTAAGATTCTTATTATTTTTCACAATAATTTAATTTTCATGTTCAAGTTTTGGGGATTTTTTCTAATTAAATTTTGAATAATTATTGTAGAATTTCTAATGAATGAAATGTTTGGTATCTTCCACATTTTAGCTAGAATCAACTCTTGGAGAAGAGCATGAGCTTTGGATTGGTCATTGGATCTCTTTCTTAAACTCCATGAAAAGGTTAATTCTATAGATTCATCGAGGTAGAGAATAACTGCCCCCCACACACACTAAAAAAAAACTAGAATGAGAATTTATGGAGAACTGATAAACTTTGAAATATCCATTGCCACTATTACACCAAGTACAACTACTTCATAAATGCCACAAATGGGCCAGTTCACATGTCTCCGGAGACTTAACCCACAAGATGGGGAAATAAATTGTTCGTCAAACTTTGAAATATCCATTGCCACTATTATGCCAAGTACAACTACTTCATAAATGCCACAAATGGGCCAATTACAACATGTCTTCGGAGACTTAACTCACTAGATGAGAATTAAATTGTTTTCCAAACCACTCAAGCTAAGACTCTTTGAACAAAACATATAATTAATAAACATATAAAAACTTAATAAATTTAATTAAGAAACATATAATTAGAAATATGAATATTTCTAATCTATATAGTTAGAAATAATAATATTTATAATCTATATAATTAGAAATAAGAATATTTCTAATCTATAAAGATGTGAAAAATATATAAAATATAAATAATAGCTATAAATTAAGATCCATTTACCATATAAATTAAAAAAATGATTCATATTTGTAACACTCACATTTTAGAACTTCATATTTAAATTTAATTAATAAGCATCACACACTATGAAATTATAAAACATGTCAATGAAGAATGCCAACCTGATATATACAGATTAACACGGTTTTAATAAAATTAAAGATAAGGATATTTTTCTATATAGAGATGTTAAATTTATATACATATAGATAATATTATTAATAGCGGACATAAATCCATCTTAACTCCGGATCTATCAAGCATTAAGGGGAATAAAAGCTTTTGAGGTGCACCCAAGAAGAGGTTTGCATTTTGAGAGATTTGATCCTTATCGACGCTTGGTAGATCCATAATTAAGATGGATATATGCTGGTTTTTTTTTTTTTTTTTACAAGAACGGGTATGAGTTTGTATTAAAAAGTGGCCAAATGCCTTCATCGGTTACAATATATCGGGCCTAGCCCTTAGTCTTTCTTCCATGGTCTGCTCGTAGGCCCCAAGTTTTGGGAATCCACAATTTTTACACGAGACTAGAGAGTCTATCTTCGTTATTTTTCCTAGCTTATATAAACACACAAACTGATGCAGAATGATGCAAAAAAACATTACAGAATTATGGAATAGAATCCCACTCCTCAGTTTCATCTACCAGAAGAGAGCCTTCCGGAAGGGACACTGCCCTGTTGGCTTCCAGATCTGCATCTTTATTGTTTTCTCGTAATACATGGAGGAAGCTTGCAGTTCGAAAATATTTCACCATGTTTCTAATTCTTAAAACTGCTCTAGCCAATCTAAGATCTGCCGGAGAGGAATCCTCCACTAAAATTTTAATGATAGACTGAGAATCTCCTATAACACTTAATTCTGAAGTGCCGATGGCCTTTGCTTGCTTAAGCCCCTGCAGCAGTGCCAAGGCTTCAGCTTGGATGCTGGTGGAATGTCCAAGACCCCAGGCATACTCGGTCACAGTTATGCCCTCCTTGTTCTTTATAATTCCTTTTGCCCCAGCCAAACCGGGGTTGCCTTTCGCTGCCCCATCGAAGAATAAACAGTATCTGGCTTGTTTGGTGAGCAAGTCTGATAGTTCATGTTCCTTCCCTTTGAATTGCCACTCTTTTATATTCTTGTGTTGCCTTGCTTCGCCAGAGAAGTGTAGGCCCAACGAGCCACCCCAATCTAGATCAGTTTGTGATAAGTTCACTTCCGATAAGTGCTCACCCAAATTTTCTTTCCAGAGGCTTTTGACTTTGATGGAGATGCGCTGAGGATTTATTTTTTCATCCCTAAACACTCTTCTGTTGCGCTCAAGCCAGATTTGCCAGCATATGAATTTTGGCAAAGTGAACCATGCTGCTTTAAAATTTTCGTTTTTTGGGAGAGTTCCTGGATAGCAAGTCTGCCAGTTAGCAAAAATGTCAGAAATGTGCACAGGAAGAGAGAACTCTGTTTTCCAATAGTTCAAGAGGGTCTGCCAGATTTCTCTTGCAAATTTACAATCCAGGATGATGTGCTGAGCACTCTCTTCGTTTTCACAGCATAGATGGCATCTAGATGGGCCTTGAAAGCCTTTTTTCTTCAGTTTATCCTCTGTTAAGATTCCTCTGTGACAGAGTAACCAACATAAAATATCTACCTTAGGCATCGACTTGTATTTCCACAGCCCCTTCCATACTGCTGGGTCGGGGGCGACATAGGGACGTTCCTGCAGGCATTTGTACCCTTGCGCGACTGAATACTTACCTGGGGCGGCTCCCCATCCCCGTGCATCTTTTTTGCCTGCGCGTAGGGGCGCTTTGCCATTTAGCAATGATAGCAAGAGTTGACTGGCCTGCGTTAACTCTGGAGGCACGGGGGGAAGGTTCCAACGCTGCCAGCATCTATCTGTCCACAATGAAATATCCCACAGGGTAACACACCCTGCGTTATCCAACCACTGTCGCAGCGCGTGGAGGGAGCTATGCGATGCTATGGGAGGATGCAGCATGATGCTGTTATCCCAGATGTTTATGTCCTTATCATTGCCCGGTATCCAGAAAGCTCGATCTTTGATAAGGGAGACTGCCTTATGACAGCGTTTGACCAGGTGCGATCCAGTCATGGGAAGAGAAGAATCCAGTGATCTGATCCTTTTTCCTGTGAGGTATTTCCTCCAAAGGGCTCTTTGCACCCAGCCTGGATGCGGAGCTATGATTCGCCAGAAGAGCTTGGCCCCCATGGCAATATTTTGGAAGCCAAAATCTTTGAAGTTAAGGCCTCCTTCCATCAAATGCTTGCAAATTTTCTCCCAGCTGACCAACGTGATTTTTCTGTCATTGAGATTGCCCCCTTTCCAAAAAAACTTACGGATGAAGGCTTCCAATTTTTTTATAACGCCAGAGGGTGCTAGGAGCACAGAAAATTGAAAGATGGGGAGACTGCTGAGCACTGATTTGATTAGGACGGTTTTGCCTTCGAGGTTTAACCAAGAGAAACCCCAAGCCTGAATTTTTGCCTTAAATTTGTCCAATAGAGGAGCCCAGTCTCTACTGCAAACTAGATTGCGAAAGATGGGAAGGCCAAGGTAGATGAAGGAGGACCAACTGAGAGTGGCATTAAAACCCAGAATTCTGGAGATGGCAGCAAGGGTGGGAACATAAATGTTCCAACAGAAAGCTTTACATTTACCTTTGTTTAAGCTGCTTCCTTTAGCTTCACTAAAATCATCTAACACCTCCTTAAACCTTAAAGCAGACCTTGCTGAGGCAGCCCCTAGAAGGAGGGTGTCATCTGCGAATAGAGTATGGTTTACATTTTTCACCCCTCTGGCTATATTAAGCCCCAAGATCTCCTGGTCTGCCAATTTCTGATCTAGGAAGAAGCTTAGAGCAAAAACTTGGAGAACGAAAAGCAGTGGAGAGAGGGGGCAACCTTGCCTGAGCCCTCTTGAGGCTTTGAAGAAGCCAGCTGCCCTCCCATTCACCAAGGGGGAAATCCAAGGGTCAGCTATGCAAGCTCGAATCCAATTTACAAACCCCAGTCCAAAGCCAAACTTTTTCAAGGCTTCCCATAGGAAACTTTCCCTGACACGATCGAAGGCATTTGCCAGGTCTAATTTGATCACCATACCCTTCTCTTTACGAAGTTGGCTTGAATGTATCGCCTCTTGCACCAGAATGTAGTTGTCGACAATCTGTCTCCCCTGAACAAATCCACCTTGATTCTCAGGTATGATTGCTGGAAGGATGCCTTTTAACCTATTTGCAATTACCTTTGTAATTAGTTTGTATCCAATGTTGCAAAGGGAGATTGGGCGAAACCGGTTGAATTCTTTTGCACCCTTTTCCTTGGGAATAAGGGCAAGAAAGGCAGAGTTGGTGCTGCCCCCAATTTTTTGACAATTTTGTGATTTCAGGATCATCTTGTAAAGATCTTTCTCCACTATCTGCCAGCAAGTTTGAAGAAATCTGGCCGTGAAGCCATCCGGGCCTGGGGCTTTGTCAGGCTCCATACTGTCTAGAGCCTCTTTTATTTCTTGGATGGAAATCTTTACTTCGAGCTGCTGATTAATAAAAGGGGAGATCCTTGAAGGTATCGCCTCCAAAAATTTGGAATTTGGATCAGACTCTCCCTCTTCTTTGTAGAGGTTTTGGAAGTGGTTGAAAGCTGCCTTCTTTATGCTCTCATTGTCCTTGTGACTCAAATTGCCATCTTTGATTTCTGCTATAGAATTAAAACTTTTCCTTGCTTGAGCTTGTTTATGGAAGAAGGCAGAATTTCTATCACCCGCTTTGAGCCATAGACTCCTGGATTTTTGTCTCCAGTGCTCTTCCTCTGTGAGGCAAGCTTTGTGGTAGATTTGTTGAAGCTCCGCCTCCTTGTCTAAAACTTCAGCGGTGATTTCTACATCTTCACTTTGGGCTTGATGCTGAATAAGATTGTCTTGGGCCTGCTTTCTCTCTTGAGCAGGGGTGGGAAGAGCTTTGGCCCATGTTTTGAGGGCAACTTTCAATCTTCTAAGCTTTTCTTCCCAGATGAAGAAGGGAGAACCCTTCACTGGCATTTTCCAACTGTCCTGAACCAAATTCAAAAACTCGGGCTCCTTAACCCATAGAGCGTTGAACCTGAATGGGATGGGACCCAGATCCTTGTGGCCTGACATCTCTAACAAAATGGGCTTATGATCTGAGACACTGCAAGGAAGGATGTGCAATCTGGATTCTAATCCAAGCAAAAGAAAAGAACTCTGCACCAAACATCTATCAAGTCTAGTAGCAATATGACCAGGGCCTATTCTTTTATTGGTCTAGGTGTACTTACCGTTATCTGGAGGGATATCGAGCAGATCCTAGTCCTGCATGAGGTCTTCCACCCACTCCCTTGCTGGGTCCCTTACGATTGTGCCTCCTCGCTTTTCAACCGAGCGTAGAGTAATGTTTAGGTCACCTACAATAATGAGGTTTCCCAGGTTCTCAGTCTTCGCCAGTTGTCTAATGGAGTCCCAGCACTCCCTTTTCTCCCCTATATTATTAGGTACGTAGACATTGAACAGGAAGATAGCCTCCCTTGTTTCTACAGAGTGTAGCTTCAAGAATAGCCAATGGCTGTTATGCACCTCTGTGACCAGTCTGAACTTGAGGGGGTTCCAGAGAGAGCCCAATCCCCCAGAGGCTCCCCTTGATGATACTGCTAGTCCGCTGCTTCCCTTCCAAAACTTTTTGCTGGTTTGGAGGAACTCCTTGTCCTCCATTTTAGTCTCCTGGATCAGAAGAATGTCCGGGGTTTCTCTTCTTATTAGACTTCTCACTGCTTCTTCTTTTACTTTACTCCCCATTCCTCTGCAGTTCCAGGAGATGGTCTTCATCATTTATTTCTTTGATGAGAGGCTCCCCTGGAGCCATGAGCTTGATTTTTAACCGTCTTCGTATTCTTGCTGAGGATTTTTTCCAGCGTGGGCTGACTACCCTGAAGCTTGTCTTTGTAGGTTTCCTGATCTCTCTTTTCTCTTGCAGATTTTCGGCCCCTTGCAGATCTTCTGACCAAAGTCTGCGTGTCTCTGATTTCTCCATCTTCCTCAGACTCCTCTGAGTCATGTTCCTCCTCGGAGGCTTCTATTTTCTTTTCTTTGTCCCTTGCCATGATGCTCTCTTCGGGTATTATTCCTGCTGAGGTCGATTTTTCTGCTGGTTTGACAGGCCTCTCCTCTTCCTTGGGAGCTTCTTCCGCAGGGCTTAGGATCTCGTACCTATTTTCTTGACTTATTGACGAGGATACATTTTGGGCAGCGGCAGGTTGAGATCCTTGTGCCCCGGATTTCTTGTAATTTGTCTTTGATCTCTTGACTTGGTTCCATCCTTCCTCCTTTCCTTTTTCTGCTTCGCTTTTATTCGGGTATCCTCTAGAAAAATGGCCGTAAATGTGACATTTGCGACATTTGAAAGGGAGCTGTTCGTAGTCCAGAACTTGAACATGCGTCCAGCTTCCCACCTTTAGTTTGATGGCCTCCGGAAGACCCACCTCTAGGTCTACCTCGACACAGATCCGGGCGCAATCATATTGATCGTTGTTGTTGGCTCTGTCTATGAACTTGCCCAATGTGTTGCCAATATGTTTGAGGGAGTCCCAATTCCAACAGTGAACCAGAAGATTAGGAAGCCGAACCCAAACGGGGACTGCCGACGGAACATCCACAGCCGGGTCAAAGTCTGGGGTCCATTTGTTGAGGTAGAGACCCTGAGGTCCCATGAAATAGGGTCCATTCCTGAAGATCAGGTCTTTATCCTCCTTAGTATTGAATTCAAACAGGAAGTAGCCTCTTCCAAGAAAGTACGAAGTGACTTTATTCTTGATCAGCGGAATCCAATTCTTGACGACCCAGTTTTCGGTTGATTTAGGTGAGGGACAGAGACCCGTAAATTGACCCACCAGGGCACGATCTGCTAGAGACAAGGCAACCTGGATCGGTCTCTCAGGAGGTAGGTTTACCTCCGGAACATCATCGAGCTTCTTAACGAACTTTGAGGCGTCAGGCTTCTTCTTCTTAGGCAACGAAGCAATCAAGGAAGAGAAAGCGGTAGAGTCATCCGGAGGAGAAGACTGAGAGGGCCCGAGAGGCGAGCCTTGGGTATCCATAGTCCAGATCAGAAGCACACCTTTCCTGCTCCAGACAAGAGAGGCATCGCCGAGACCGAGCAGAGTCAGAACCAAGGCGCAGCAAAGGATCTGGGCAGCAGATCCGAGCAAAGGACGAGCAACAAATCAGAATAGAGGGGGGGCAGCTCTGGAGGGGCCAGAGGCGAGATCGGGAGCCTAGAGGGCGGATCCAATCAGATCCAGGATGGATCGAGAGCTCCTGAGGCCGTGAGGGCCGAGGCTGCAGCACGGAGGGCCGTGAGGCAGCGCCCATGCACTGGCTGCGCAGGGCAACAGAGTAGGCGCAGAGCGATCTCAAGATGGATATATGCTGGTTAATTCTACATTTTTGGTTCATTAAATGAACATGATAATATAAGGAAACCTTTGCCTTAGATTGTTGAAGATGACCATGCAATTGTAGAGTGGGTAGTGAATCCACTTCCTTTTCGATCAATATATCGATGTCTTGAATGAGTGGGTGGATACAATGTTGATGAGTGGATGGAGTGAAGGTTGGATAATCAAATAAGATGACTTGTTGAAGGGTCTATTAGCCACCTATAAAATTTGTCATATCAAATGGTGGCTAAATCATTTTTTAAGCTTTCAAGAAACAATTTTGTTGCCAAATTGTTAGTTCTTAAAGTCTTATGAAGATAAATTATCCGTGAGTTAATCTTCACTGCTGTTTCCCTTGTAATCTTGAAAAATCTGCTGTTTTCCTGAAGAAAAAGACTGCTAAAAACCCATTTTTCCCTTTCATTTTACCCCTCCTTTCACTCATAATTAACCTCCATTTTCATTCCATTTTTCCTCGTGAAATTCCTCCATTTCCCTCATTTTCCTTCCTTTCCTTCATAAATTCCCTTCAATAATGTTTAAAACTCATTTTTAAACTTTATCGGAACTCTCAAAAAATCCTCAAAAAATCCTTCAAAAATCATAAAAAACAGTCTTTTTGCACTAAGGCCTTAAGCCCCAACCCCTTTTTCCGCATAAAACTAGCACCGAGACCAGGTGCTAAGGCCTAATCACGCAATCTCAATTGGGTTTCTCTTCTTGTCTTGTTACCTTTTGCGTTTAAAAAACTCCGATTGCGATTAAGCTCTTTTATATTACAAACCCGACTTTCCTTTAGTTTTTTATAAACCTGAAAGTTCATTGTTTTGACGAATATCAACTGTTGATCTAAACTGATCAACGATCAATCCATAATCGCATCGCAAGTTTTCAATTAGCCCTTGGTTTTTTCTCCTTGCCGATGCGATCCAGCGATCAATTCCCGACCGTTGATCTTCTCTACTATGCCCAGCTCCGACGATCCACATCTCTCCATTCCAAAGCCCGCATTTCCACCTTTGGCCTTCATGAATTAATCTTCACCGTTGATTTAGTTCTAAGATCGATGGCTCTGACTCAATCGCATCGCAAAATTTCTTTATCGTGTTTCCCTTTCCCTCCTCCGATTGCAATCTTGCGATTCAATCTGGACCGTCGAATCCACAAGAACCGACGACCCATATTAATTTCCCTCCGCCATGACCCTCCGACGTTAAAAACTATCGATTCATCCTGACCGTCATACTCTCTAAGATCTAACGGCCCGCGTGTAATCGCATCACAAGTTTTTCGTTGCGCCTTCTTCTCTCCTCCGCCGATTCGCGAAATTGCGATCAGATATGGGCCGTCCGTTTCATAAATCTAACGGTCCTAATCAAACCTGGCTTCCTTTGTTATTTTATACAGCCTGACAGTATAAATTTCTCGGCGAAGATCCACCATTGATCTCTGCAGATCAATGGCTCACATTTAACCCAACCTCCGCCTGACCCCTGCCTCATCTTTCGTTTCATTTACCCTAAGATTAAATCTGGGCCGTTCATTCTGAACATCTAACGGTCTAGATTAAACCTGATAGGTCCAACTCCTTTGGGACCTACCTCTGTCATTTTTAGATCTCGATCGTCCATTCCTAGATCTGACGGTCTACATCTAAAACCGCCTCTACCCTGCCCACCATTTTCCGCCCGTGCATCTTACCTCCATCGCGCTCTCCTCACAACCGTCCGATCTGACGCCCCAGATCTGACGGCCAGCGCGCGATTTCGCATAAATTCGTGTCCGGAAGTTAATGTCTTAAATTTACGCGATATGGGTGGTTTTAAAAAGCCACATGTCAGACACTAACGCATATTGCGTTCCAAAAGGAAATACTGCCTTTCCCCCTTTTCGCAGCGCGAAACCAGCGGTTTCTTCAGCTGAAACCACCTTTCTCCCGCGACATTGGGCTTTCTGTTTTTAATCTTGGCCATTTATTATCAGGATCTAATGGCTCATATTAAATCGTTCCCCCAATTCATCACCCTCCATCCTTCTTCCAAGCAATCTCATCAAAGGGTCTCCACTGTCGATCTCTGTTAATAGATCTAATCCAACGGCCCAGATTACTCTGTGACCCCAAACTTCATTTAACCCCATTTTCTCTTCTGCCAAAGATTTTTTCCCCTTTTCATTACATTTTCCTCCCTTTCGCTATAATATTATCCCCTCCGCATTATATAATCCCGATTGATCTCAACCGCTGATCTTTGCAGATCAACAACTTGGACTTAATCTCCACCACCATTTATCCGATCGCCTCCCCATCCGACCCCAGTGAGCAATCCTCGCCGTTGGTGGATTTCATCCAACGGTCGCGATCTAACCTAACCTCCAAAGCAGTTTAAACCTATCCCAGCAGGATTTTCTTAATTTTTCTGTGTTTGTGCAGGTTTTAAAGGTTTCTCTATTGTTTTAAAAGAAAATCAATGGCCGGGGATGACGATCCCTCAGGCCACTATTCATGAAAGGGGATCATTCTGTAGAGTTTCGCATCATGATGTATCTGTGCCTCATGAACACTGATAGCATTATAAAACCCTCTGCGCGCCTGTAAAAGCAACAAAGCACAGTAAACCTTGATCCGATAAAGAGTATCAGTATCCAAGGATAACATCAAAGCAGAAATCATGTTTGAAGATTTTTAACACAGTTTTTGAGGGATTAAGGCATAAATTCGACTATAAAAAGCCTAATCCACACAATTGAAGACCATTTGAAGACCTGAAGATAGAGATTAAGCCAAATTAAGCCTAAAACACAGGATTAAAGCAAATTAACAGTGTTTTAGGTTAAAACAAAGAAATCTATCAATCCGAGAAGCCTCCACTGCCACATCAGAGGATAATTGAATCCTCTCCAGCTACCAAAAGCCACCTGCAGCCTCAAAGCAATGAAAGAAGGCATAGTCATTTCCTGTTCAGAAGATATTTGCCTAAAGACAACTGAACAATTATTTCAAATCAAAGAAACTTATTACGACTGTCAGCGAAGTTATTATGAAGATAATAAACAACCTTGAAGTCAATCTTCTCATCTATTAAGTCTCAAAAAGTAGAAACAGAGTTATTGAACAGAGTTATAGGTCAAATGCATCCTTACTTGATACCTTGCATGGGTTTCAAGGCTGAGGATTGCATTTACTATGGAATTAATGATACTTAAACCCTATAAATTCTTTCACCTCCTCATTCTTCTATAAATACTTCTGTAGAAGATGAGATAATGTTGGTCTCTGAATATCTGATGCATGCAAATAGTTTTCTGAAGCTCCTGTAAGCTCTGTGTGTAATTGAAGATACCTAAAGTTGATATGAGAAGTTTGAAGCTGTAGAGGCCCACTAGACTTGATGATTGTAACTGGTTTGAAGCATCAAAGATCCTGGTGATGTTTTTCTTATTGTAAATTGTTGTTTTATTTTGTTTCCATTCTATCCGCTTTCTCTGATAAAGAACAGAAAATATAAAGCTAGGATTTACTCTTTGCAGTACCCTACTTTCACTGATAATCTTTATCTAAATGTTTTCTTCCAAATGTTTATTTAGGAATGATTTAATACAGTCCAAGCAGTTAAGGAACGTTGGTGTGCCCATGTCTTACTGTCTAAAACTTTAAACATTGTTCTTGAATGTTATTTTCAGTTTATGCTAAGTAGAGTTGAGCTAGGGAAGTCTATGGTTTGCCTTGTCCTCTGGTTTTATCTCCAATAGTTGTCTGAAAGTTTCCCTAAGAGTATGTTGAAAGCAAGATAGGTTCAAAGTCCTTACCTGATCTTAGATTATTATTTGTTTTTCTGAATTGTTGTCTTAAAAAGTTTGCTAAGTAAAGCAGAACTAGGGAAGTCTATGGTTAGCCCTGTCCTCTAGTTTCTTCTCCAACAGTTGCTTTGAAAGGTTTTCTCAAGTGCATGCCAAAAGCAAGATAGTTTTAAAGTACTTACTTGATCTTAGGCTGCTCTTTGTTCTTCATTTCTTATTGTTCCATTCCATACTTCAACTTAAAGAGATCCTTTGACATAGATGACTTGCCCCATGGACCACTCTTGAACCTTGTTGTTTCAATTAAATCCTACTATGACTCCATAGCCCAATGGACTGAAACTGTTTCTTGCCTATCTTGTTAGCTGAATCATTCCTTCACTTGCACATACCTTCACCCTCCATTTATACTTCCTTCACCTTCACATATCTTTGCCCAACCAAAACCAAACAAAAACCTCATTCTTCATAACTAGCCTAATATCACATTTTAAAAGCCTTAAAGATAAATAAATCTTTGCACTTATAGAGAGATCCATCTCTGGATTCAGGAGGGCTAGATCCTAGAATCCAAAAGTGGTTCAAATGTTCTCTCTGCAGTTTTGGTCTCGCCAATCTGCTGAAATTACAGGGAGCTAACAGGGTCAAACACCATTGAGATTTGAGTTTCTAGAGGCTTATGGGGCAACAAAAAGGAGATTGCATTAGTGGTAAACCATAAGCTCATTTATCTGAGAGAAATTATAAAGGAGTAGATGCAATGGTAAAAATGTCTAGATTGATATGCTGTACAACTTAGAGCCCAAGTTTCATAGTGATCAACATGTCAAGGAATTATGAAAGGAAAAAATTGTTGACATTCACAAGAGATAGCAAGAGACTCAAATAGAACCAACAGAAAATGAATTTGTAATAAACATAAACATAAATGAACACTAGGGAAGTGCAATGATTGAAGAGATGCCACAAAAGAGAAGTGAAAAAAGTGCAAGAGAGAGAGAGAGAGAGAGAGAGAGAGAGAGAGAGAGAGAGAGAGAGTCAAACAAAAGAGAACAATACTTGATGATGCCCTTAGGAAATTTAATTTTATTAAAAAGGAATGAATGGAAAATAAAAATGAGAGTGGGTGTATAAATACCCATCTCAAAGAGAGAGAGTCAAACAAAAGAGAACAATACTTGATGATTCCCTTAGGAAATTTACTTTTATTAAAAATGAATGAATGAAAATACAAATGAGAGTGGGTGTATAAATACCCATCTCAAAGGTAGGACATTTCCCCCTTTAGATTTTTGAGCCTACGTGTAGGTGTCAACCAAACCTACAAATATAATAACAATACAATATAAGGTCTGTGGTGGCCGAAATTGAAGATTACACCCCTTTTTTCAACATCCATACATAATTTGAATGAGGGGTTGTAGAGAAAAGACATTGCATGTCACCCCCCTTAATTGCCATAATTTTACCTTTGGTATCCAATGGGATCTTTAGCAGGATTGATCATGCAACAATGGTAGTGGTGGATGAAACTTTGGTTTAGTGTGTCACTAATCTTGGTGAGAAGGGATTGTGGTGGAATAGGTTTCTAATGATGCTTAGTGTTGAATTCTAGTGTAATAAAATTGGTAGCATCTACAAGTGTATATGTGGCTTGCTGGTGCATATGCCTTGATCTTACAGGAGGAATATGAATTGTATCAAATGGATTGATAAAGTAGTTTTCTTCATCATCAATGAATAAAGTGATGAAGAAGCATTGAATATTGGGGTAGAGAATTATACAATATTGGAGTCAAGTGAATCATGAGAAGGTCCTCACCGCCATCATCTCTTTGTCTAGTCATTGTAGGTATATAGGAATGAAACACTTGGGGGGTTAAGAGGACCAACATCATAGTGTGAAGGAGAAAGATCCATTGAAACATGTTGGGAAGCTTTTGTAGGATAATAATTTGTAAGAAGGTGTTTGAAAGATATCACTAAACCATGAGAAGGAACTTGGTTTTAAATAGTGTCTCTACATTCAATCACCTTGTGAGTGGAAGGAATATATAGATGATAAGGATTGGAAGTTTTTTTTCATCCCTAGAGTGTAACAATTATTTTTTGGTTTTTATTTGTTTTTCTCTTCACTATGGCATGAGCCCATGCACTAAACTATGAAATGTGAGACTAAACATTTGTTTCCATACCTTTCTCATATAGAGTCATACAATGAACATGATTATGAATTCAGTTGATGATGTTGTTAGAAAATTATATATTAGAGAGAAATGAAACACATAGAATATGCGGAAAATACAAGCACACAAAACACATAAAACCAGAGAGACACAGATATACGTGGTTCACCCAGTTTGGGCTACGTCCACCCCAAACAACCAGTCCTTCCTTTCTATTATCCAGCAAAATGAAGAGACACAACCTACAACAGATCCGCTGTAATATCCTCTGTTCTCTCTCATAGTCTCCCTATCTATTTCTCGCTTTGAGAATACACATACAATACACAGCCGCAATACAATATCCTCATACAAATGAGGGGTTGCCTTCTAGGGGAAAAAACCCTAAGCTAAACATAACTTCTACCGTCAGGTCATCCGCCTAGTGAAATTACTATACTTTTACAAGGCAATTTTACACCTGTTTTTAGCTTCGGGGGCGCTGCCCCCGAAACTCCCTGCCAAGGGGGTGGGGCTCCATAAAGTCGCAGCTGCCCCCCTTGGACCCCCCAGGTAGCATTTAATTACGGGCCGCCCATTAAGGTACAAGGGTCCAATGCTGTGATACAAAATAAACAAGATAATCATACTCCACACCCAACATATGTGGGTTGCACATACAATGAATTCCCCATAATTCAAGCTCCAATTGCTAATATTGAAGCATGCATTGATCCATTTCCATAATATTTCTATTCTTTCATTCAATGACTACCTTATGTAGTGTAAGCAACATGGTTTAATTGAGAGGTTCCATGAGAAATGGGAAATTTTCTTGAATCATTGTTGGTATATTCTCCTATTCCATCATTGATATGCTTGCCTTATTATTGCTTTGATTTTCCACTAATGATTTAACTCTTTGAATTTTCCAAAAAATCATTGATATTGAATGGTATAGATCCATAGAAAACTAAAAAAAGTCATTAGCGAAGGTGATGTACTTTAGCTTTCACAAGAGAAAGAGTGGTCACAGGCCCACAAATATCACTATGAACTAACTCAAGTTGTTGATAAGATTGCTTTGATTTGTCTTTAAGAAATAACTCTTGACAATGTTTTCCCAACTGACACCCTTCATAGACACAACTAGGTGGTTCAATCTATTTAAGATCATTATCAATCCACAAATGACATAGTTGCAATGACCCAAAGTTTGTGTTCAAACATTGATGCCACAGTATGTTGAGATTGTCACCGTTGGCTACCATAGCAACAAGTCCTTTTTGTTATCACCATTAGCTATGGAATAGCAACAAATCCTTTTTGTTTTGAGGGATAAGACTTCTCTAGATTTTATGCAGGATTGGATCCATCACAACACCCTAATGAAACCACTTCAAAACCATTATCATGTTTTTTTAAAAAGACCTTAATCTTGTCAAATTCCACCTTTTTATTGGTGTATGTGATGTAGTAAATAGAAACAAGATTTGGTACAACTATTAGAATGTGAAGGACATTTCCAAATTTAGTGGTGTCAATTATGAGATCACCACATTAACATTGATAATTGAATAATCACTAACACTTCACTCCAATGTGAAACCATTGATAATATGAAAGGAAGTGTTGATGCTTGGTCATATGTATTTTAGTTCCATAATCAACAACCCATTCAAAACAAAGAAGAGGACCAACACGTATGGTGCACAATTGGTTGTGCACTATAAAAATATCCACCAATGTCATATTCAAAAATACCTTTATCATAACTTGCTTGTTTTGCAAACTCTTCAATCTTTTGAAGATGAGAGATGAAAGATATAAAGTGAAGTGAACAAAGTTCCTTCTCACGTTAAATACTGCAAAATATTTGGAATATAAAAATATCCATGAGGATACAAATATTATATTAAATAGTATGAACGAGAATGAGATGATTGGAAGTTACAAATGAGGCATGCTTATATACCTAGGCAAGTGCCTCTTCACAAAAGGTCATCTCTCATCAGACATGGCATTTCAACCTAATTACTAATTAACTAATTAATCATTATTTATATTATTTTATTCATTACATTTCCTTCCTCCTCAAAAAGCTTTGTCCTCAAAGCTTGTTGATGAAAGGCCTTGATTTATTTTCATGCTACGAACGTCTTCTCATCTTAGGGCAGTCATCCTTGTCGATACAAGTTGATATGATCCTTGAAGTGACAAACAAAACTGTCGCACTGAGAATGGATCAGACCATCCTAAATCAATCTTTTGTGGAATCTTACGACGACTTGAATCTTGTGATGAATTATCACTTGAGCTAATTGCACTGACATTAGTATTCTTCAAAGCATCAACTTGTTGTTTCTGTTCTAAATACATAGTTTGGTCGAGTTGTCTTCTCTCGTGATTTGGATGTCGATAAGGAAATTTTTTGGTTCAAATTTCCCTTCTTAGGCGTGTGGAAATTTTTTTATTTTCTTCTGGCGATAATGTTATTGAGCTGGTTATAGAACCTTCGCTTGAAATGTACATCGCTGGAACTACAACATCTAAGTTTGTATTTTCTGCAACTGACTTTTCTTCTTCTTGAGTTATGACATTCAGTACATTAGTATCAGTTTCTTTCTCTTCAACTTCGACTTCTACATTTGATGCATTATTTTCGACAAGTTGTTGCACCTTGTTTTCCAACAACTTCTTGTCCTTCTTCAATTTCTTAATTTGCGATAGTAATTTTTCGTTGTGGTCCTTGAGGTGAGCAACTTCTTCATTCTTGTTAGTGGTGATTTTTTCAATTTAATTTTGCATATTTTGGATCACCTTTTTAATTTCTTGTAAAATCACTTTTGAAATTTCTTGTATGTCTTTAGGCATCACTGAATTTGGCTTCAAGTTAACGTCCTGTAGTGTCATTTTCTTCTTTTTGTAGGAGAATGCCAGAAATTTCTTTTTTGTATTTAGGATAAGGGACCCTAAAGTTTCTATCCATGGTGAACCTAACACAATGTCACTAACATCAAAAAGTAAGGTTTCACAATAAATTGAGAGATAAAAGTATAATCCCCAATATTTAGTTGTAGACTTTTTATGTCGTACTGTTTTTTGTCAAAAAAAGCCAAATTTTCAATTATAGTTGACTCAAGAATCACCAACTGGTTTGCAATTTTAGGGTTTATGTAATTTTTATCTTCAGCGGGTGATATAGCAATAGTGACATCCTTTCCTACGAGAGTTCCTTTAATTTTAAATAGCACTTAATTCCTACGAGAGTTCCTATGAGAGTTCTTTTAATTCCAAATTAGATGTCATTTTTCTTGCATCAAGATAAACTTATAATTTTTGAAGATAACCACTTTTTGTTTTGTAAATTAGGTAGGAATGGTTCTATTAAAAAATTATAGTACAGAAGGAGTTACAATCAAGAGGAGTAGGAAACCAGGGGAGCATGAAGAAATCAACGATCCCCCATGGTTTCGTGGTGCTGTCAAGAGATGCAGAAGAAGAGCAGGAAGAGCTAAGTGAGACAAACAGACATATGGCTCTACCCAGAATGGGTAGAGACCTCAATACGACTTTTATTTCCTTTCTTTTTTGTGAATTTAACCCAACCGCCAAGAGGCAGGTGTACTAAAACCACTTGAATATTGTTGCTGCTCAAAGGAAGAAAATATCTATCCGAGTTGGAGGAGGTGGAATCATTTGTACATTTCTGGAGATTCGAGGAGGCCGGGGAATTGTCATGGTCCGATGAGGAATGCGATTGCTGCTGAGTTGCATCATCATATTCTGGTTCACTTTCTTCTTCATTTGAGGTGGAGGACTCAATTTCATCCATGGAAGGTGGAGCAAAGGGTTTCCAGCTTTTATCTTTCAGTTTGCGAGTGCCTCTTTTATTTTGGGCGAGGAACACGACGCAAGAGTTTTGAAGATGTCCTGTTTGATGGAAATGCCGGTAGCGGAACGCTGTGTTTTCATAGTCTAAAGTCTGAGGCCAAGTGAAATCCCCAACTTTGAGAATGATTTGGTCTGGTAATACTTTGCTGATGTCAATCTCAACACCTATTCTGCCGTAGCTGTAGATGCTGCTTAGGCCTCTCCAGGGATTTGTTGCCAGAAAACGTCCCAGAGTGTTTCCAATGGCTTGGAAGATCGCACAGTGCCAAAGGTGAGTAGGTAAGTTTGGAAGCCTTACCCAGATCGGAAGTTTGGTGATGATTGCCGTGGAGGGATCAAAGTCTGGGAACCAGGGGGTTAAGAATAGTCCAACTTTTCCCTAAAACCAAGGACCACCTGTAAGAGCTGTTTGGTAGTCCTTGCTATGAGCAAAAATGACAATGAAAAATCCCTTGGAGCAGAAAATGACCTTGCAGTTTTTGGTCCAAGTGGAGTGAATCCATTGGTATAAATATTCTGTGTGAGGCTAGAGTCCTTTGAATCTATAGATCAAGGAATTTTCTACATAGAGTTGGAGATGGTCGTCCAAATCCGAGTGGGATATTTCTACAAATGGCACTTCCTCCATTTTGTCTACCAAGAAAGGCTTGGGAGGCTCTGGGGGTTGAGCAGATGGAGAGGAGGGATGTGCATGAACAACGTCTTTGTAAGAGAAACCCTTGGTAGCAGCGGTTTTTCCGTCAGTGCCTCCCCACAGATGGAGGGAAATAATCACTTAAGCATCCTTTTCTATGTTGTAAAAGGAAAGAGGGAAAGGGTCTTCGAGTTGTTTACCTTCATGAAGGATTTGCATGGATGAGGAGGGGATCCCCAGCCTAAGTTCAAGGGCCTTTGCGGGGTGAGGAACCAGGTCCGTGGATTGTACCCAAAGAATCATGGTTTTACCCGTTAAGAGAGCAATCTGAATCTGAAAAGACAAGGGTGAAGGATTTAGGGATTCCTTGCTACCAGAGCAGATAGTTGGGTCAGGTCCTGATGGCTCGTTGCGTTGCAGGACTGTTTTCTTACACTTGATGAGATGCTTCGTCAGATGATCACCCAGATGAGAGGTAGCCAGGGAAAATTGGAGAAGCGAGGGGTAGTGGAAGCATTGGTGTAGGTAGGGGTGGCCAGAGCCAGTCTCGTAGATGGACTGCGTAATGATATGATGGCTTGACACGATGAGCCAAGGTGAGGGTGCGTAGCCATCTTTAGGGGCGCCCTCGTATTGCACTTTTCGGGGGTGTTCATTGATTTCTGCAACTGGGAGGACAAAAAGAGGAAGATCTGTGGCATGGAGGGCAGAGTATGTCAAACCCTCGAAACCTGTGCAGTTGCAGCAGCCATAGCTTGGAGGGAAGATCTGAGCTGCCATGGATCTACTCGCAGAGCAGTGCTTCCATGAAGCTCCAATCCTTCTCCTCTCACACGCGCATCTGCAGCTTAAGGGGGCTTCCTGCTTGCAGGTGAGCCTCGATATTTTTCCAGTATAACTATTGGGGAAGGTCTCTTCCTGGTCTTTTCCTATCTGCACAAGGGAAACTAGATTCTGAAGAGCTGCAGGCGCAACATGCTGGCCATGGCGGCAGCCCTTCACATCAGTTCACCACGAAACCATTTGAAATAATTTCAACACCTTCTGGGTGAGAGCTTTCTAATTACTTGTAGATGAGTTCTTATGGTTGAACGCAAATGAAGGATGCGGGGTGGCCGGATGGTTGCTGGTGGCCTTTTTTTTTAATTTTTTTTTGTTTTAATATATATATATATATATTCTTTATGATACTCTGTTTGTGTTTGTGAGTGTTTTTTGCGAGCCCTGTAGCAAATAACGGTTTGGAAATCGGTTGCAGATAAAACGACAGGGTCGACAACAAATGGTATCGTTGACAATTTACAACGGAGGTCAGTGAATGACGAGGGAAAATAGCAGGGTCATAGAATTTGCAGCAGTGACTGTTGTTGGTGAAAGGAAGCGGAATAATCGACGAAGACAACAATAGAATCATGGAAGAGGTGGCAGCGTCGTGGATGACGGTGGTTTGCTGCTGCAGCTGTTGAGTCGATGACAATTGACTTGTTGCGGCCGTTGCAGATAGCTGCAAGGAGGGTATATATATATATATATATATATATATATATATATATATATATAATCTAATTTTTTTTTTTTTTTTTTTTTTTAAATCTTATATAAAAAAATTATATAAAATATTTTGAACTTTTATTTCTTTAATATATATTTATATTATGACTTTTTTTTCTTTCTTTTTCTTGGGATTTTATTTATTTATTTATTTATATAATTTTTTTTTCTTTGATGGCCAAGGGCTTGATGGTAAAAAATGGCGAATCTCCCAATGTAGCGAAATGATTCAATGACAACAACGTTGACAAATTTTTGATGGCCAAGGGCTTGGATTGGAGAGTGTGGCTATGTGCAGCGTGAACGACCAGAAGATCGAACTGCTCTGATACCAAATGAAGCGAACAAAGTTCCTTCTCACGTTAAATACTCCAGAAGATTTTCAATATAAAAATATCCATGAGGATACAAATATTATATTAAATAGTATGAACGAGAATGAGATGATTGAATGTTACAAATGAGGCTTGCTTATATACCTAGGCAGGTGCCTCTTCATGAAAGGTCATGTCTCATGAGACATGGCATTTCAACCTAATTACTAATTAACTAATTAATCATTACTTATATTAATTTTATTCATCACATAAAGGAGTGTTGCTCATGAAAATGGTTGTAGATAAGTTTCTTCTTATTAGAGCATTTTGGGTTTTCCCTTTTATCCATCTCAAACTTGTGTACGAAATTTAGATATAGATTTTGAATGAACTTGTTCTAGGTGGGGTGGGATGGGGGATGTAGGGGTGGGGCTAGGAGGTAAGGGGAGAAATTCTCCTATAACTTTGGTGTATTTTGTGTCATGAATTAGCTTTGGCTTGACATATAAGGTGATTAACTTGATAGGTTCATTTTGCTTTAGACATATGAGATCATCGCTGCCACTTGCGCTAAGGGGAAGGGGTTTCTCTAGGGACATCCACAATTTTTTATTTAAAGTACGGAAACCATTGGATTTACCCAAATATTATAATTATCACCATTTTTGGGAAAATATTCACCTTCATTAGTTAAAATACAAAAACAACTCAAATAAGAAGCCAATCTATGAAGGGAAAAAAATGAAGTCTTTAAAATTTCACCTTGATAGATACAAGAGGAAAATATAAGTTATAGTTTTTTCATTTTTTTTATAGTGCTATACCTATTTTCATAGATTGAGGTACACAACCCAAGAAAATTTACATTAGAGAGAGAAAGAAACCCAAGCACAATATAATGACACTATTGGGGAAATGACTTGTATTAAAGGTGAATGATCACATGAATGAACAATATAAATAAGATTGTTTGTATAATATACAACTTGGTAGGGTGCTTTCCCCAATATGATTTTTAGTCCATGTGTACAAGGTTAGTTGTAACCAAGCCTACACATATAATAGTGATACACCATAAGGTTGGTCATGGATGAAATTGAATACTACACCGATATTTTCAACAAGTATGATGTATCAAATGTGAAAATTGTCTGTTATCCTTGGAACTAGTTGTTAAGCCAGGTATATGGTAACTCTAGAATTGATTTTTCTATTAAGAGGAACATTAATATATACACATAGGAGAGAGAGACCCTTGGGATTCATATTCCAATGTATCTTCATGTTCTTATTTTATATTTACATATTTAAAATATATTTTCCCAAACCCAGATAATTAGGTGTCAACATTCACCCCCTTAATATGGAGGGGTGTTTTTAAGTCCAAGCATCATTATGAATCTTTCAAACTTTTCTCTTCCAAGTGCTTTGGTGAAGATGCGTTCAATCTTCTCATTTGTGGAACAATGGCATAGGTGAATAGTCTTGGCCTCAACATGGTGTCGAATAAATTGATACTTTGCATTGATATTCTTGGTTCGATCATGGAATTTTGGATCCTTGGACAATTTTATTACATAAGTATTTTCAATTAGAAGAGGAGTGGAGTGCACTTGTTTCTCCTACAAATCTTCAAGAATTTTCTTGAGCCACACAATCTCATTGGTTGCTTCTGTAGTTGCCACATATTCAACCTCTGTTGTGGAATCTGGTGGAAATGACTATTTGCATGATCTTAAGGAGATAACTCCTAATCCAAGACTCACAACAAATCCTAAAGTAGATACTCCTTTTTATTTATCTCCATCAAATTTTGAATCATAGTATCCAATAAAGCAGGAGTCATCCACCTGTGTATATTTGAGTCCAAAGACTTGAGTTCCCTTCAAGTACCTTGAAACTCTTTCTAGAACAAACCAATTACCCTCACAAGGTTTTTTCATAAACCTGGAAGGGATTCCAACAACAAATGAAATGTATGGTTTGGTAGTAGTGAGGCAGTTAATACTTCCTATGATTTGTATGTACTTTAATCCTCAAATTCATTTCATTCTTTGAATGTGAGCTCTAAATATTGTTCCAATGGAGTGGATGAAGGATTTCATTCATCCATGCCAAATTTGTTCAAAAAATCTCCAATGTACTTCCTTTAAGAGAGGAATATAATTTTATGACGCCAGGTTACTTCAATAACAAAATAGTAGTGAACATATCCCAAATATGTCATCTCAAATCCTTTCCTCAATTATTTCTTTATGGATGCAATGTAATTTTAATTGTTCCCTATCATTAGTAGGTCATATTCATGCACCACAAGATAGACAATAATTTTTCCAACTTTCTCGAAAAATAAAGTTGCATCATCAAGATCAAAGTGTTTTAAATTTAGTTTCATAAGTTGCTCAGTCAATTTTTCATACCAAGCTTGAGGTGCTTGTTTGAGGGAATTTAAGGATTTAATAATCTTACACACTTTTTTCTCCTGTCCCTTCACAACAAATTATTCTGGTTGGCACATAAATTTTTTTTTTCTTTCAAATCCCCATTAAAGAGAGTAGTTTTTACATCCATTTGATGGAATTTACATCCATTCTGAGCCACCAAGGAGAAGAGAGTCTAAATGGTATCCAATTTTGTTGTGGGGGAAAAATTATCCTCATAATTGACCCCTTCTTTTTGTGAAAATCCTTTTTCCACGAGCCTTTCTTTTTTCTTGTCAAGCGAGCCATCTAATTTATACTTTTTCTTGAAGACCCACTTCAGTTTGGTTCCAAATGGATGGTCCACCAACTTCCAGGTTCCATTATTTATAAGAGTATCATACTCTTTTGTACATTGCTTATTTATATTCATCCTGAGAAGAAGCTTCTATAAAGGATTTTGGATCAAAATTAGTCAACAAATTTAATTCAAAATAATAAGAAACATCCATATCAACAACTGAATCAAAATCATCTACATCACGTCCATTTTGTCTAGTATAAATTCTCACTCCTATATTTCCAACCTCCTTAGAATGAACACTTTCAAGTGTCTTAGTGAGCCATTTTGGAGGAACTTTTTGAGATGGTCCAGGCTATTCTCGTTTCCGAGAGCATAACATGGACATATGTTTTTAATATACACTACACATATAACTGCATCATCCCAAAACGTCAACTTAACATTTTTGAAAAACATCATTGAACGAACCATATTTAATATTATCATGTTCATTCTTTTAGCTACACCATTCCGTTGAGGATTATAAGGCATCATTGTTTGATGTTGAATCCCATGCTAATGAAGATAGTTTTCAAATTCATTTGAAGTATATTATTTTCCATTTTCAGTAAAAATAGAGACAATATGAGATTGTGTATCATTTTTAGTCCATGCATGAAATTTTTTGAAAGTTTCAGAAGCTCCAGATTTATTCTTCAACAAATATAACCAACACATTCTAGTATAGCCATCAATAAAAGTCATCATATATTTATTTCCATTTGCATAAGGAACAAACATAGGGACACACAAGTCAAAATGAACTAGTTCAATATTTCTATGTGCTCTGGAAAGAGAATAATGAAATGGTTGTTTGCTGTGTTTTACTAAGATACATGCATCACATTGCTTCAGTTTCTTAGGAATGATTGGAAAACTGGTAGCACCATTTCTCTTTAATAAATGAAGAATATCATAGTTCATATGTCCAAATATAACATTACATAAGTGACTAGTTGTAAATGTACCTTCATTATACTAAGAACTGTATCCATAGTTCTGTGCATGACAAGAAATTCCTTGCAGCTTCAAGAGTATTTCTTCTTCTATTCCCATCATGACAAGTGAGTTTTCTGATGCTTTTCTCACCTCAAATTTCCCATCAAACATGTGAATGGAGTGTATTTTCTAGTGGATGTGAAACAAGCACAACAAGTTCCTCTACAACTCTTGTAGGTAGATATCATCATGCAAAAGAAAGTCGGGGAGTTTAGGAAGTTTGAGCTTGATGGTGCCAAGTTTGAATGACTTGAGTTTTGACTTGTCTGCAAAGTATATTGCTCCATCAACAATGTCATTGAAATATTCAAATAAATCCTTTTTAAAGTTCATATGGTAGGTTGCACCTGCATCAAGCAAGCATGCATCTTTCCACAAAGAAAATGAAGTATTAAACAAGTCTTTAATTACTCCAATACTGCAATGTGCCACAATATAATGAGAAGATATAGGTGCTTTACCTTTTACTGAATCTGTTGTTTTACATTTCTCTTTATTTCTTTCTTTCTTGAATATGTCCCAAGAGAACTTGCATGTGGATGCATGATGTCCATTTCTGTTGCAATGTATACAATGAAGATCACGTCTTCCTCCTTGGTAATGTTTTCCCCCTTGCCTCTGTTATTCTTCTTTCCACATCCCCTTCTACCACCTCTTCCTCTAGAAGAATCTTGTGTCTGATTCTTCTCCTCTTGTGCAAGGAACACTTATTATCTAGAAGACTGAGCAACTATCTTCCTCTTCCCAAAAAAATTCTCTTTCTGCAAACTTCTCCACAAGAGTGTCAAAATTAATATCTTTAAGTTGGCCACTATCTTATAAAGATTCAAGATAGTGAGAATATGTGGGATATAGTGCCTTCATATTTCAATTCAAGATTGAAGATTTTGATAATTATCTGGAATACCTCAAGATCTGTGTGTGAGTCATATAAGTCTTTCAACTTATTTAAATCATTAACAACATTGGTAATTGGTGTAATGTGACAACTCGCCTCTTCATTTATTGATGTATCAATCAAGGCATATGCCTTGCTATTCTTGTTATCCGATATGGCGAACTCTTTTTCTGATGTGGGATTTGCAGGAGGATTATCACCACCTCCTTCACATACATATTTCCATAATTCATTGAAAAACTAGGGTATGATTGATCTTTCTCGACAATTCATGGTTATTCTCTTTACCAATGAGAATTAATCCAACTATTGAGATGCGAGAATGCATTATTAAATAAAATTCTCAGCTGGTCCTGAATATTCAAAAGTATTGCAACAATAGTCTTTAATAAAAATATTTCAACATAGACCCATCATACAAGTTTGTATTAAAAAATTAATCCAAATGACCCAAAAAATCAATGTTGGAATTAGGCTTCAGGCTCTCTATATCGTAAAACTGCTTTGATAAAAGGTAATCACTCACAAATAACACAAAGAGTATAAATTAACTCACGGATAAAACATAGAGACCCATTTTATAACCACCGTATAACTCATTTCTCTTCAGTATACGATACAACACATGTAACTCATTGCTCTATACATAAACCAACTCATATGCCAATGTATAAATGGATGGTATATATCAAGAACCAAAACCGACACATATAACAATACATATAGTATTTGAAGAACCATATAACCTACGCATGTATTATTGGTTCAAAAATATGAATGGATCTATGCATATAGAACGAACCTCAAAGCAAACACAAAGAGTATACAGTTGTTTTAGCTGCTATAACAACACCCAAATTTTTTTTCCAATGCCTAAAATTTGGGTTCCCCTTTGCTTTCCAAGGCTTTAATGGTCATGTCCATGATTTTAATTGATCAAATATATCATGAACTAGTTCCCATAAAACCCTATGGTTGTTGAAAAGTCAACAAGAAAAGTGTGTAAACTTATCTCATAATCACTTGTAACAGTTAACTGAGTGTGATAAACTCAGTTAGCTCATGAATTTTGAGTTTAGGATGGTTGGTGAGGCATGCACAGTGATTCTATTAGTTATGGAGTTCAAATTGCAGTTAGTGCATTAGTTTAATGCATGAGAAATCAATTAACTCAATTTATTGAGTTAAAGTCAGTTGAACTAGTTGTAACTGTTTGTTGCACTAGTGAGAGATCAAGTGAATTAAATCAGACTTAATTCATATGCAGTGATCTACCATGCAACTGATGATTTAATATTAATATCTTCATGCATGTCAGTTCCAGTGGAGACCCAGTCGAGACAAAGGTTAAAGGGATGTTAACTATCAGTTGTATCATAATTAGTAGGTTGCCCGCATGTAGCCAGACATCCATTGGATTTCCCATGATGCTTGCATGGTTTTGGAAGGCTGAAATTCCTAAAGAATATGGATTTCATTCCACATGAATTGCGCAAGGTAGGTAGGCTAATTAGAGGCAGGAAATTGGCTAAGTGTCGGTCGATTTTTTTTTCGGGTCAGTGTGAGACAATTGTGAGAGTGTAGGAGACTCTTGTGAGAATAATGAATTTTAATTGTTTCATGATTCCATGGTGAATATAAAATTGAATATAGAGGGGTTTTGAGCAGTAATATTTCCCCGGGAAAATATCTGTGTTGTGGTTTGATTTGCTTCTTTCTTTACTTGTTGTGATTGGCGATCGTGTTTATTTTCTGTAATTGATTTGTAGAAGGATTCAATATCTTGCTTTAGTAGATCGCATGATCGGATTGAATCCATTGATATAAATATTGTTTGTATAATTTCTACATGGTATCAAAACACATGAAATCGCTATAGTGGAGAAGAAATTGAGTTTGTGACTGAATATAATTCGAATTTTCAAAAGTATTCTTAATGCGATAGGCGGATTAGGATCAAAATGGATTTCAATGGATTGAGATTGGAGTATTCACTCGAGGGAAAATATAACTAAATTGTGTGGAAAGAAAATATGGAGGTAATACTGGAGGACAATGGGTTGAAATAATTCATTGATAATGACATTCCCAAAACCACTGTAGCAGATGCCACAAATCTTGATGCTTGGAAAAATAATGTTGCAAAGGCGAGGAGGATCTTATTGGAGGGAGTACGAGACCACATTGTCTCAAGTCTCCATGGAAATGTGACACCATATGCAATGTAGAAAGATTTGACAGATCTGTTTCAGAGCAGAAGTGATCATAGAAAATTGGCACTGAAGGAGAAGCTCAGGAAAATCAAAATGGAGAAAGGTGACACTATTCCAGAATATTTAAAAAAGTTTGTCCAATGTCGGGATGAGCTTGGGAGCACCGAAATTACTGTCACAGATGATGAATTGGTGAGCCTAGATCTTCTAGGCCTTCCTAAGAGTTGGCATAGTTATCAGGACTTTGTCAATGGGAGGGAGAAGCTACCATATTGGGAACGACTTTGGTCGGATTTGGTGCAAGAAGAATTCAAGTGGAATACCAGGGATAGATCTTCATCTAAGAAAGATGATGAAGGAAAATGTGCTTTGGCTGCTAAGGCGAAGAAGGGGAAAGGAAAGGAATCCTATTCCAAATATGAGTCCGAAAAATAAGGCAAGAAGCGCGACATGTCCAGAGTGAAGTGTTTTCCCTATCACGAACATGGACATTATGCCACTAATTGTCCACAAAAGAAGAAGAACAAGAAGGCCTCAGGATCTGTAGCTGGTGAGGCTTTGGCCTCAAAATTTGAACTTGAATTATCGCTCATTGCATGCATGGTTTCAAGTTCAGTGGGATCGATGTGGTACTTGGATAGTGGTGCATATTTCCACATGACAGAAGACAAAGAAATTTTCAGTAGCTTGGAGGAGAAGGACCTCTAGATTCATATCGAAATGGGTGATGACAGGCAGTATAAGGCTACCAGGATTGGTACAGTTACCTTCCAGAGACAGTCAGGTAAACCCTTCTTATTAAAAAATGTAATGCATGTTCTAGGCTTGAAGGAAAATTTAGTTTGAGTCACAATGTTGGAGGATAGAGGCAATGATGTGGTTTTTAGTGAAGGGAAATATTTCCTTCGACACAAAGCCATAGGGGAAGCCAAGAATATTGGAATTGGTGTGAATAATATATATAAAATTGATGTAGATGGCTGTGCAACATTGATGGGTAAGGCGGACAAAGTGGTGAGCTGGGAGGAGTGTGAGCTATGGCATAGGAGATTGGGTCATCTACACCACGGAGCCTTGAAGGTCATGCAACAAATTTCTACGAGTCTTCCCAAGGGTACTCTTGTGCAGTTAGACACATGCAAGGGATGTACCATGGGGAAGTATACAAAGGCCACTTTTCACGAGAAGGAGAACCGATCTTCAAAAATCCTTGAGAGATTTCACTCAGACATGTATGGACCATTATCTACAGCTTCGAAAACAAATAAAAAGTACTATATGATCTTTGTTGATGACTTTTATAGAAAGTGTTGGATATACTTCATGCAGAAGAAAGATCAAACGCTCTCAAAATTTCTTGAGTTCAAAGCATTGGTGGAGAAAGATACGAGGAAGCATGTGAAGGCTCTTAGGAGTGACAATGGTGGTGAGTACATCTCTAATGAATTCAAGAAATTCTACAACAAAGAAGGAATTCACAGAGAGTTGATTGCACCTCATAACACACAACATAATGGGGTCGCAAAAAGAAAGAACATAAAAATTGTGAGTGCAACATGAGTGATGTTGCATGATCAGAGCATACTGTTGCATCTGTGGGCTGAGGCATGCAACACAATGGTATTTGTGCAAAACCGTAGTCCTCATCGGATACTTGGCATGAGTACACCAGAGGAGTTTTTTTCTGGTAAGAAACTTGATGTTTCATATTTTAGAATTTTTGGCTCATCTGTATATGTGCATGTGACCAAAGACTCCAGGAAGAAGCTCGAACCAAAAATTGAGATTGGGATATTTTTTGGGTACACTGATAATCCCCAAAACTATTGGCTGTATTTGTCTAATAGTAAGATGACTGTTGTGAGATGAGATATAAAATTTGATGAGGAGAAATCCATGTGATTGTCCCTTGAGAGGGAGCTGGATTGCATGTAGATGAGGAACTCTTGGTTCCAAAGAATGAACCTAAAGATGTGGAGCAGCCACATGCGGAGGATCATGGAGTGGAAGAAAACACTCATGCAGAGCCATCCACCAGAAATGGTAGAAGGAGCACCACGGAAGCTGATAGATTGAGACTTGATGTGGCAGAGCATGTAGGAGCACCTACTTCACTCGCAGACAGAGACAATCTATAGACAAGTTTACTAGATACATAGCTCTTATGAGCAAGTGTATTGTGACATAACCATCCTCCTTTTAGGAAGAAGTGTAGCAACCAATTTGGGTTGACACTATGGTTGAGGAGTATGACTCCATCGTCAAGAACAGTGCATGGAAAGTTGTCCCAAGACTGGTCAGAAAATCAGTGGTTGGATCTAGATGGATCTATAAGGTGAAGCAGGTAGTAGATGGGAGTGTGGAGAAGTACAAGGCCATATTTTTGGCCTGGGGATTCTCACAAGTTGAGGGGATTGACTATGAGGATACTTTCACACTAGTTGCGAGATACTCATCTATTAGATTTATCCTTGCACTCTCAGCACAGATGAGGTGGCAGATACATCATATGGATGTGAGAATTGTGTTTCTCAATGGAGTTATTGAGGAAGAAGTGTACATAGAGTAGCTAGAAGGTTTTGAGATATTTGATAGTGAGTCGCATGTGTGCTGATTCAAGAGCCACTGTATGGGTTGAAGAACGTACCTCGTGCTTGGTACACCGGGTTGGGCTTCACCAAAAGTGAAGCAAATACGAACTTGTACCAAATTGTGGTTGATGGTAAGCTCTTGATTATTGTACTTTATGTTGATGATATAATTTTTACAGGTGATGAGCAGTTGATAACTTATTGCAAGGAGGAGCTTGCAAGGGAGTTATAAATGAAGGACATGGGACTCCTTCACTATTTCCTTGGTTTGGAAATATGGCAGAGGGTCGGTGAGCTATTTGTTTCTCAAGGAAAGTATGCCAAAGATATTTTGGGTAAGTTTCACATGGAGAGATGTAAACCCATCAAGACTCTTCTTCCAGGAAATTGAAGGAAAGAGGATGCTACTTCAGGAGAAGTAGTGGATGCTACTGTCTACAGGTAGCTAGTGGGTTCACTGATGTACTTAGTGAATACCAGACCAGACATTTGCTACGCAGTTAACCAGCTGATTCAAGCTATGGTTAAGCCGACCAAGATATTTTGGAAGGTGGGGAATCATGTCTTGAGATATCTCAGGGGCACTATAGAGTATGAATTATGGTACAGATGGACAGAGGGAGTGAATCTTCAAGGCTTCATGGATGTAGATTAGACATAAAATCCATCAGATAGAATGAGCACATCAGGAGGGATCTTCAGCATATGATCGACAACCGTTTCTTGGTACAGCAAGAAGCAACGACCTATGGCACTCAATTCATCCAAGGTAGAGTACATGGCAGCAATTCAGGCTGCATGTGAGGCCATCTCGATGAGGAAGATCCTGGTTGGTTTGTTTGTTTCTCAGATGGATCCGACGGTGATACATTGTGATAACCAAAGTTGCATTAAACTCTCGGTTAATCCAGTATTCCATGATAGGTCCAAGTACATAGACATACGGTATCGCCATCTCAAATATTGTGTTCAGAGCCGCATTATGTTACTTCAGTACATTCCCATAGAAGATCAGGATGCAAATATTCTAACGAAGGTGATCACCAGGAGAAAATTCGAATACCATAGAGGCAAGATCGAGGTGGCAGATAATCCCTTTCTTGTGTGAGAGGGAGTGTTGAAAAGTCAACAAAAAATGTGTGTCTAATTTAATTTTCCCTTAATTAAATTGGACAATAAAATGTAATCTTATCTCATAATCACTTGTAATAGTTAACTGAGTGTGATAAGATCATTTAGCTCATGAATTTCGAGTTTAGGGTGGTTGGTGAGGTATGCAGAGTGATTCTATTAGTTATGGAGTTCAAATTGTAGTTAGTGCATTAGTTTAATGCATGATAAATCGATTTATTGAGTTAAAGTCAATTGAACTAGTTGTAACTGTTTGTTGCATTAGTGAGAGATCAAGTGAATTAAATCAAATTTAATTCACATGCAGTGATCCGCCATGCAACTGATTATTTACTATTAATAGCTACATGCATGCCAGTTCCAGTGGAGACCCTGTTGAGACAAAGGTTAAAGGGATGTTAACTATCAGTTGTATCATTACTAGGTTGCTCGCATGTAGCCAGACGTCCATTGGATTTCCCATGATGCTTGCACTGTTTTGGAAGGATGAAATTCCTAAAGAATAGGGATTTCATTCCACATTAATTGCACAAGGAAAACAGGCTGATTAGAGGTAGGAAATTGGCTAAGTGTCGGTCGATTTTTTCTGGGTCAGTGTGAGACAGTTGTGAGAGTGCAATAGACTCTTGTGAGAAGTGTAGGTTTTAACCCTGTACATAAATTATCTGAAAATGAAACTTAAAAAAAGAAAATAAACAATAGCGAGAGCATGAAACATAAAACAGATATACCCAGAGATTTTCCCTTGGATCCCAAAATGGGACTACCAGCTTGATTTTTCATTATATTCCTTTTAGTGTTACAACACACATATATACATGCCGAAGCATACATAAACCCCAATCCATTAACCCTGGATTAGAACATAATCGTAGTTCCCTTGACCGGATCTACAAAATACCAGGATCTAAAAACCATCATGCCCCAAAAGCATGTGCAAACCCATGGAAAAAACCATTGGCGGGTCCGCCCACCGAAAAATAGGGTCCAATTTTTTTTTCTTGGGGCACTGACCCCCCCCTCCCTTGTGATCCCCCTGCTGCACCTGGCACAACGTACAGGGGAGGCTATCGCCCCCCTTGTGATCCCCTCGCGCGTGCGAATAATCATGGAAACAATATAACACATACTCAACAAGAAGAGTGCATTGTAATTGTTTCATGATTCCATGGTGAGTATACAATAGAAGATAGAGGGGTTTTGAGCAGTAATATTTCACAGGGAAAATATCTGTGTTGTGGTTTTATTTGCTTCTTTCTTTACTTGTTGTGATTGGAGATCGTGTTTATTTTCCGCAATTTATTTGTAGAAGGATTTGATATCTTTCTTTAGTAGATCTCATGATTGGATTGAATCCATTGATATACATATTGTTTGTATAATTTCTACAATGTTTTCTCATGTTTACAAGGCACATTATACATGCATATCATTTTTTCCATCTTGGTTCTCCTCCTATCTAATGCCTTAGAGTTTTTGGAGTTACTACTTTCATGATGCATTCTCAAGTTTCACTCTGTATGTTATGCTATAGGAAGAACCTATGGAAACACACGCTTTGAATATTATTTTGGAGACTGCTGGAAATGAAGGCTTGTGTTTTGTGATCACTTCAAATGAACAATATTCAAAAATTTTTTACTATGTTTTCTTGTCATAAGTCTTGATGCATCCTATCGGATCGCAGTCACATTTTTTAAGTGTAGCATACTTTTCTTGGTTAGCGCAATCACACTTCCTTGTAACAGTCAAAATTCCTTGTCGCAAAGTTCTGCGCTAAGTGCACTTTCTAGGAACAAGCCTAACACACCTTCTGGAGATAGGTAGAGCCACCTTAAAAAAATAGGCTAGCAAATTTCCTTGATGTAGTGCCATCACAATTTCTAGTTGCAGAGCATCCCCTTAAGCCTAGGCACCTTATAAAAGTAGACCTAACACACCTTCCAAGAGTAGGCTAGCAAATTTCCTAGAAGAAATTCTAGCGCACTATCTAGGAGAATCTCCAACACATTCTTAAGAGCTACCCAAACCTCATTTCCCTAGAACATGCATTGGGCACACTTCCTTGACCTAGTGCACTTTCTAGCTACATGCGACACTTCTGTCGTAAAGGATTGCACCTCATATGTCGCACTTGGATCATTATTGTTATGTTGTCATCTAATTTCATGCATGTTGGTTTATGTACTATGCATATTCTTGTCATGAGTTTGATTTTATATATGTGTGTGATCATGTTATGCAGTTTGTTCTCTCTTCTTCACTCAATTGATCTCACACACATAAAATTTTTCGGGTGGTTCCTTTTCCTCATACCTTGTGCTAACCCATGAGAATATTGATCCCTCAGTCCAAATCATACCTTTCTCTAAGCCTTGAAAATATTTATCTCTCAGTCATACCTTGTGCTAAGCCATTAGCATATTGATCCATGTCTCCTGCAAATGTGACCTACGCCGAAGATAGTCCCTCTTCTAGCTCTAGAACATATCACACTTCTAGTGACCAGTGTGACTACCTTTGCCTCAAGCTAGTACACTTGTGGTCAAAACCAACACACTCTCCCCTCATAGTGATATTTCACATAAATGAAAAAGGTAAAGTAGGTGTTTTGTGAGACTAATTGTATGATTTTTCATGAGTAAATTTCAATGCGATAGGAGCATTGGAATTCCAACACCGACATATTGGTGCAAATTAAAGCACTGAAGTTTGACACCTATTTCTACAATTCTTTCCCTACCAGGGTATCATTTCTCAATTATATAGCATCTGTGTGACGATGATTCACCTCCCACCAAGATAAAGGTGTACATTATAAGCAAAGGATAATGCACTTCATTCCAAGTAAGGGGATATAAGTGTGCATTATAAAGGAGTAATAAGATAATGAATGAGTTTCATAAAAATCATAAGGGGCATACCAAGGTCAACTTACCATTTGAATCCATACATATCACTACACATTTTGGGGAGGAGGAGTGGGGGGGGCGGGGGGAGAAGGGTATGTGCTAGAATAATAAGGATGCATTCAAATACTATAATGAAAGCGACATGACTGGGAAATGTGATAAAGTAATCACAAGAGAAAAATGTAAGAGTTGAAGTGAGACACTTTAGGATTAAAGTGTAACCATGCACTACAAATAAAAAGTGTTTAGAGACCATTCTAAGCTTGCGCATAGACCATGAAAGGAACAACATTTATAACTACAAAGGGAGAAGGAAGATCAAGTCAAGAAATTTTATTCACGATACTTCATGCTATGAACTCTATCTACCTCTCAAAACTTATTATCTTGATAAATTTTATTCGTGATAATAGTTTCTTATTTTATTAATGAAAATATTTAAACTTGTATCCTAATTAATGTTTGTGTGTTTCAAGGTTGGAGTTGTGAGAAAGTGTTGGTCATTCATATCTAGACACTCTATGATGGCATGATCTAGGTTAATAAATAATATCGAACACTCCAGCTAATACCAAGGCAACCTCATATTATTACGAGGATCTTGACAAAGTTTTGGAGTTACAAAGTTCATTACACCAAGGATCATATCGTTATTTTGTAAATATATTTGTCATTAATGACAAATATTGAATTCATGAAAAGGAAAAAAGGATGGAATGCCAAATATCACATGGGAGCCCAAAGTTCATTTAGAAGATGAAGAGTTAATGTGGAATCTGAAAGGTCATGAGGTAGTCCAAAGGTCATAGGAGAAGGTGAGAGTTCACCATCCTCATTTTTATAAATGTAATCTCATGCCTCAAGCAAGAGGAATTTTAGCACTTAAGCTAGGATAGATATAGGTTTTCTATATTATGCTTGAGGAGCTGAAAGCCTTCACTCTTGGTAGTCTATAGGTGGAGGGATAGTGAGGCCAGTGTTATGTTGTAACCCACTCCTCCCACATTTACCCACTTTCATCGGTTTTCCCAGGGCAAATATGAGCCAAGGGTCACTATGATAAGATTCAACCTCCTTTATGACCTTAAGGAAACAGAGTCAACAACTTAAGACTTTACTCAACTCCCTCAGGTGCTACAAGACCTATAGGAGGTACCCATCCCCTCCAGGTGTCCAACCCTTGAGTTAACTCACCTTTTCACTAATCTGGAGCCTCAACCGCTCCCTTGCCAAGGAATCCATGTGACTGTATCTCTCCAATCACACTTATAAGCCTACTTCCAAATGATTGTGGACTTTTCCAGTTAGTTTTATGCCCACGACCCTGAATTCTGAGCCAATTTTTTAGGGCTAGAACCCAGGCCCTTTTTGATCTTAATATGGGAAAAATAGTTTTTGTATGATAGATCCATCATCAATATTAAAAATATGTGTTTAATATCATCTCCAATTAGCCAATTATGTGAGGGTTTATGTGTCAAGTCTTGTGTTTTTTATGAGAAAATCATGAGTTAATTAGCTATTAAAAACACACATACAACAAGTAAATTGCAGAAAAAAAATATACAACAAACACATCACACAGTAGCTGATAACAAAGTTCACCCCTCCTAGGCTACATCTCCATGGACCTGCTTCAACTGGCTAGGCCCTCTTTGGATTAATGGTCAATTCTATGATTACATGCACCTATAGTGCTCCAATGGATTTTCAACCTGCTCCATTGGATTCAGAATACCCAAAACCTCAAAACAGAGTCTTCAAGCTCTAAAAATGGTCTTCAAATGGTCTAGGCATGACATCCTCTCCTAGTGGCCCTGGGCTTATTAACACTTCAAAGTGGAAAAATAAATTACAGAAGTGATTCAATGCCTCTGCAACCTACACCATCATGCTCAAAGAATCCAAATCATCTAGGAATGACTCTTCTTGAGCCAAAATTGGTCGAAATATGCCAAAGTTATGGCTTCCTCAATATTTCCTAGGAAAACTCCACTAAAACTGGAGAAACTTCCAGTTAAGCCTGCCAATATTGAAGCTCTTCCAAAAAAGGAAGAATCTGCCAACTTCTCGGCCAGAGATAAGTATGGTTTAATTAAATTTAATTATGGGTTAACTGGTACTTAGTGCTAATTAAGTGCATTTTACAAAACCGAATTTAAAAATCGGATTAGGTGCTAAACCATAGTTTATGAGTTAACAACCCATGTTTAAAATTAATAAAATCCACCATAATCATTGGAGCGCTCCGCTCCTAGTTACAGGGCCATGGTTTCATGGACCAAGGGTTGGCCCTTTAAAACTCCACCCAAATCCTTTATAAACTTCAAATACAATATGTGCCCATTGTCTGTTAAGACTTGCGCTCATGGTATGGTGGTATGACTTGGGATTAGTGTGGGGGAGGTTGTGGGTTTGACCCCGACCTCCGCTCAACCATACATAAATTTTTTCCACACATTTATAAATTTCTACCTTAGCGCTTAACCAGTTTCAGCCCTGGCAGTGGGGGGGGGGGGCACGTGGTGGCCTCTGGGCTTGCCACGTGTCAGCGCCCAATTGGCTCTCCATAAACTAATGAAATTGCGCCATGTGCCCAGAAATTCAGGCTACTCAGAAATTGACAAGTGTCATCACCTCATTGGGCTTTGACCCTGTTTGCCTTTTTTTTTAATTCACCTGTTTGACATGATGAACAACAAGCTATAACTTTCAGATACAGAGTCCGTTTTGAGTGAAACGAATTGCGCCAAATTCCTGGTAATGGGCTCTATCCGATCGTTCTAGTTTGGTAAGATTCTAAGCACTTTTAATTTTTGGCAAATTTTTTCCCCCAATCCGAATTCTGATCACTCTTTCCCATTGACAGACTTTTGGACCCACAAAAGCTGGTTATCTGATAAGAGCCGAATACTCTTCTCTTTCCCAATTTATATCAACTTGATTCTACTTGGAAAAATCTCCATGACAACCACTTGGGTTCACTGACATGCCTTGCCTTGCAAATGGCTTGACACGTCAACCAATGTCCTCCTTTTTCTGTTGACCCAATCCAACACTTGCTGGCTGCTTGATGACTAATAAACTGCCTTGATGTACCAACGGGATCCCTCTGTGCTTGGAAAGCTGACTGATGGAATTCCCACTGAGAATCATGTTCCTCCTTTGCACAAACATGCATTCAATGCAAGCTTCTCCTTGGAAACCACTTTTCCAAGTTAGGCCCATCTGAGTGAACTACATCAATGAGTTACAATACCAATAATCACAAGAAAATAAATGACCATTTTTTTACCTCCATGGGGTTCCAAATTCCACATCTAGAAGAATTCATTCGCCATCTCTTTCGCTTCTTGGCGTCAACACATCAAATGGTCTACAATGGCTACTGTTTTTGCTGCAAACTTTTTGGCATCTTGTCCCTATTTTTTTCTTCTTGATTCCATCATCCTCTAGTATTGACATTTTGCTCATGCCATGATTTGAGAATGAAGTCTAATAATGAGCCTCTCGCTCAAGAGTGGACCTTCCCAAAATCCTGCAACATCTTGTCACAAACACAATCATCAATCTGAAAAACACATCATGGCTACTATTTTTTCTACAAACACGACATATCCCTTTTCTCCTCCAAAGAAAAAAATGTCACATCATGCGAACATCGCCATGTAATCTTACATCTTGGTATAAAAACCATCGACCAAACACAAGTCGACAAAACATGTCTCTTCAAACAACTGACTCTCAAGTCAAACAAAAACATGTACAAATTGCCGTCTTTGATGCATCTAAATGAGTCAATATAACTCTTCTTTCAAACACCTTCTTGGTGTAAACATGCAACATAATTTCAAGAGAAAAGAAATGCATTCAATTGGAAAAGAGATGCATCAATAATAAAAAGACATGCAAGGCCTTAATTGGATAAGAAATCTAACCATCTCTTTCCAAAACACTTCAATGGCGCTTCTTTTAGTTGCACTTCATCATCATGTGAATCATCCCGACTCACATCAATTATGAAATCCTCTTTTCCATTATTGTCAAGATCTCTCTCCTTCAAATGTTGTGGGTGACTTTTTGGATACAAAGTCCAACACTTGTCTACAAGATGACCTTGCTTATGGAAATGAGTGACAAACAATTGCATCTTCTTTTCAACATGGTTGCTTTGTCCAATGGACCTTTGGATTTCTGCTCCTTTGTTTATAAAGTTTACTGTGCATGGCTATCTTCTTCCAACATCTTGAAAAATATGGTTATTCAAACCACAAAAGGAACATGCATACTTTCTCCAAATCTTATGTGAATATTTACCATGTTTATCATAATCAAAAGCAACTTGATTAAAGACAGATTTATACCTTGCACATTCACCTTTGTCGCCTTCTTGAGGAGGTTAATTTGATGAGGTAGTGGCTCTCTTTGGAATACCAACAATGGATTCAATGGTTTTAGATATTTCAACATCCTCTTGTTTTCCATTTTCATTAATTTCATGCTTATGAGCATCTTATTGCAAAGTGGGTGTAAAATTTTTGCATTCCTCATGAACACAAAATTCACAAGCTTGAGGTAATGAACATGTAATGAAAGTCCTTCTTGGCACACCTTCATGCGCCTCCTTGGATTTGGAGCATTCTCCATCATGTTTTCCATAACCAAGACCCAAATACCTAGGCCTTTCCTCAACAACAATTGGCTCAACTATGCCTTGTGCATGTTTTCCCAATCCTTTACCTTCATAGCCCATTTTCATCAATAAATTGGACCCTATTCCTCTAGTGCATCTTTCAAAAGCACCTACACATTCATCTTGAGAATAAATATAAGATAAAATTGAATTACATACCTATTTTTCATGCACATACATGGCTAGGGTTTCTTTGGCATCATGGAGTTGAGTCACCATCTCATGCAACCTTGCTAGGTTTTCATTTGCAATATGGAGTTGAGTCTCCATCTCATGCATCTTTTCAAGAAGCTCTTGCTTTTCTTCCTTCATGGAAATCAACTGCTCTTGAAGTATAGTGTTCTCCTTCCTATCTTCAATCATATTTTGCACCATATCATTCATGATTGAGATCTTCTGCAACATATCTTTATCAAAGAGTCTTGCTAAGGAAGATTGATTAGAGACTTCACTTAATGAAGTTTCCATCACACTTGCAATGCATAAAAATCTTCTTTGCTATGATTTGAGAACTGAGCTCTCAATCTTGGCCTTCTCTTCACACACATAAACTTGCACATAGTCAAATTATCCTTGCACAAATTTAAAACCAATAGTTAATTATTCTAACTAACCTTGCCTAAAATGAGCTAAACTATTGCTATGATACCAAAATTATTTGAATATGGGAAAACTAGTTTTGCTGTGCTAGCTCCCTCATTAGTATTAAAAAAATGTGTTTAAGATCATCTCCAATTAGCTAGTTATGTGAGGGTTTATGTGTCAAGTCTTGTGTTTTTTTTGAGAAAATCATGAGTTAATTAGCTGTTAAAAACACATACAACAAGTAAATTTCAGAAAAATAACACACAAAAAACACATTACACAGTAGCTGATAAAAAATTTCACCCCTCCTAGGCCACATCTCCATGGACCTGCTTCAACTGGTTAGGCTCTCTTTGGATTAATTGTCATTTCTATGATTACATGCACCTAAAGTGCTCCAATGGCTTTGAAACCTATTCCATTGGATTCAGAATACCCAAAAACCTCACAATAGACTCTTCAAGCTCTGAAAATGGTCTTCAAATGGCCTAGGCATGACCTCCTCTCCTGGTGGCCCTAAGCTTCTTTAATATTCAAAGTGACAAAATAACTTACAAAATTGGTCCAACGCCTTTGAAACCTGCACCATCATGCTCGTCGCATCCAAATCATCTAGGAAAGACTCTTCTCGAGCCAAAATTGGTTGAAATATGCCAAAGTTATGGCTTCCTCAATATTTCCTAGGAAAACTCCACTAAAACTGGAGAAACTTCCAATTAAGCCCGCCAAAATTGGAGCTCCACAAAAAATGGCAGACTCCGCCAACTTCTTGGCCATATACAAGTATGGTTTAATTAAATTTAAGTATGGGTTAACTAGTACTTAGCACTAATTAAGCACGTTTTACAAAATCGAATTTAAAAATCTGATTAGGCGCTAAACCATAGTTTATGGGTTAATAACGCATGTTTTAAATTAATAAAATCTGCCATAATCATTATAGTGCTCCTCTCCTGGTTTTGAATCCATGGTCCCATGGACCAAGGGCTGGCCCTTTAAACCTCTGCCCAAATCCTTTACAAACTTCAAATACAATATGCGCCAGTTGTCTATTAAGACTTGCGCTCACATTATGGTGGTAAGACTTGGGCCACTTATAAATTGACAAGTGTCATCACCTCATTGGCCTTTGAAAACTCAAATTTTTGGCCTTTGACCCTGTTTGATCCTTTTTTTTTTAAATTCACCTGTTTGGCACAACGAACAACATGCTCCAACTTTCACACACTGAGTCCGTTTTGAGTGAAACGAATTGCGATGGATTCTTGGTGACAGGCCCTATCTGGTGATTCTGGTTTGGTGCGATTATGAGCACTTTGATTTTTTGGAAAATTTTTGCCCCCAATCCAAATTTCAATCACCTTCCCAAAATTAAATGAGATTTCGAGAAAAGATAAATAACATAATAATAAAGCTTCCAAACCAAAACATTGAACCAAGACTTGACCAGGCCCTTCCCAACCAGGACTGAAATTCTGTCAAACGCATGATGAACATGCAACATACAGGTCATGAATGAATATATGAACATAGTAAATTTCAAACTTAACTGAGGTTCAATAAGAAGGACTAGTTCCCTTTCACAACAACTGTCATAACAACAATTAGGTCATGCATTCATTATTCATTCAGTTACAAATAAAAACATGATGAGAGTCATGAATAGGATATATCATAAAACCATGTTTATAACCAAAATATACCGAGATAATTAACAATGATAGAACATGCATTAATGCCATATAAAAGAAAGTATAATTACACATCAAAGACAAGATAATCTTAGCTCTTATTAACCATAAGAAAAATAAAACCAGGTTCGGGTATTCCACATACCACTCAACCATAGATTGGGCTAAACCAAATCTTTCATTCAACCAATAACCCCTGTGCCATATTATAAGCGTGAACGCGAGATATCATCGAATAAATCAATCCATAAATAACCAAGGGAATCCAGAGGTTAAAACACCTCCATCCTCACCATACCGTGATCTCGCCTAAACCATTCCCAAGATAAAAAAACCAAATGGAGCTTGGATGCCTCAGAATTCCTTCACCATCCCTTGAGGAAATTTTTTTTCTCCACCCACTCGTTGAGGGATTCCCAAAGAAAACCATCTACACCACCAACCCTTGGTATTTTCTTGAGACCACCTCACCCAGATCCAAAACCTTATGGAAATCCAAAGCTCAACCAAGAATAAATCCCATCACACCATGGATATTTGGAAATGAAAAGGAAAGGCTAAAAACCACTGTCGAAACCCGAAAAAACCCATGCTAATGACAATAAAATAACCAAATACTAACATGCACATACAATGCATGTAAAAAATATCTAGGAAATCATACATGAAACTTGCTACCTGCAAGTATTCCCGCTGAAGCGATTTGATCCAATCTGTCCTTTCTTGATCCTTGCTTTCCTTGTACTTCCTTTGGTTCCCCTTTCCTTTCCTTTCTTTTACTTTTCTTGTTTGATATCTCTTCTTGGTTCTCTTCTCCTCTCTGAAACCAATTCCAAACTGATCTGACATAAGGCTAACCAAGAAAAGCTGTGAACCGATCCAATGAATCCTTTTTATTATTGATGCCTCTAATTTCTTCATTTTTCCTCTATTTTCCTTCAATTTATTCCTCAGATGTAACTTATGACTTTTCATCTTAATTTTCTCCTAATTTCATTTATTTTCATAAATAAAATTCCAAAAATACCTTTTTTCCTTTTCAATGCCTTTGTCATTTCCTTTTTCAATTTCCCCTTAGCCATAATAAGCAAAAAGTGATGCCCACTAGGATAATTTTCCAAAAATTCAGCTTGGAATATGTTTCCCATGACCTTGGTCTTATTTTTACTTTATCAACTTTATTACATGAAATTTTAACCCGGGTCTGTTACATGCCCCTACCCCTTAGGGGAACACCTTCTTCGACGTTAAATGACACCTACAACCAGAAAAATCACTAAAAATGAAGGCACACTGCTTATGGAGCTTTATAGCTTATCTCATTTCAGTATTTTATAGTGAACAACCTGCCCAAAAGAAAAACCATCATGAAAATCATGACAACATGACAAAAATACTACTTATTGGAGCTTTATAAAAAAAATCATTGAAATATTTGCAATAACTACCATAAATAAATATGTACAAATAACAAATAATCGTTTGCCTCTATTGAAAAATAATGAAGGATACATAGCCCCCATCTGATCAACCATCTCCCATGTAGCTTCATCGGGCCCAAAGTGCTTCCACTAGACTTTAACTTGCTCGATTTCTTGGTTCCAGAGCACGCGTTGTTTCCGCTGCAATATGCACTGAGGTTATGTTGACGGGAAGATCTGTCTGACCAACAGCAAGGGATCTCCCCGGTAAAAAGTCCTAACTAGACTCTAAACCGTTTGGAGTAGGGATCTCGTATGGGGTGTGGGTCCGCTACCGCTGATTTATCCTTTATTTGGGTCTCGCTTGGACTCTATAAACCTGTGGATACACACTTAATTGGGTGATACAAGGCATATTATTGATGCATTAAATGTACATATAACACTATGCGTAGCAAGATGAAATAAAGCATAAATGCCGAAGGAAGTGTTGTTAATAACACATCATTAGGGTCATGCTTGTAAGTTGTTCTGACCACAAAAGAAACAATTCTTTATGGAAAAACACCCTTCAGTTCCTGAAAGGTTTAAATCGTAATACAAGTGATAATAAACAAAGTCATTAAAATTCATTAAGAAAGTGAAATGAACTCAACCATTATTAACATGTATTCAACAAACTATCATGCAAATGTGATATGAATTAAAGATACAGTTCCATTAATCTAAAGATGTTTAGAAATTGAAAAATATAATGCTCATAGTGCTCATACATATGTCAACACCAGGTCCACAAAGGGATTTTGAAAAATTCTTGTATTCATACTCAAAATTGTATAATCCTGGTAATACAATGTTCTCAACTCGAGTCCCAAACCAAAAGTCATTACAAATCCCCAAAGGGAGTATTTATAGCAAAAATTTCCCTTTGGGCTGCCCTGGCTTTTCGTCTTCCGGACTGTTGGTTTTCCTTATGACTTAGCATATTTTTCGACTCGCGAACTTGGCCACTGTTGCGACCTGTAACCTCGAGCAACCCGTGCCCTGCGACCTCAAGCAGATCTGCGACTTGCGACCTTCGGAAAATCTGCGGCTGCGACTTTCTTTTGGTGATCTATGGATTTCATAGCAAGATTCCTTATCCTGCATCTCTGCTTCGTGAAGATAATCAGGCACTTTGGATCTTAAGGCAAGGTTGCTGGGGATTTGTGAGAATCAATCTTGCTTTGAAAAGGGTCCTCTTGCTTGCTTCGAAAAAATTTCGGCTCCTTGTGCAAACCAACAGCTCCCGCCTGCAGTCACATAGTTTAGGTTACATGCCTTCATTAATCGAATAATAAATTTAGGGGCATAGTTAATTAATCACACAAGTGAAAAACGATAACTTTAGACCCTTGTGTGGTCAAGTTTTGTGCCACGACGCCATCAGAGAACATGGCTCGGGTAATCATTCCCTGTGCATTTTTTTCAATCACTATAACGCAGATTGGTCTTGCTATGGATCGAGTGCATAATGTAGACCCAATTGAGGGGAAGTGTTGACTTGGGCAACACCCTACTTGTGTTCTCCACAATGGAATGTACGACATGCGCTAATGATGCCTCCTCCAAAATCGATTCCCTGGTGGACTCTCTATTTTCATGTAGGCAATGTAGCCCCATGATATAGACGTAGGGACCCTTTTAATAAGAGGCATCACAGCTACACGGATACCAACGAGCTAGTATTGGAATAAATTGCTCAGCCTCTGCTCCTTAACTCCAACTGGAAACAAATCATCAATGTGTTTTGAGGGTCGAAAGCATTTCCATTCATATTGGTGGCCGGGCCCCTCAAGTCTGAAAACTTAAATCGTTCCAACTCATTCAGCTCCTTCAATGCCTGGTTTTTGAAGGATGATGGATACCATTCATCTCCATTTGTGTAAAACCTTTGCTGTATATTGTCGTAACTTCTACATGCTAGTCCGTTTCTACATGCATTTATTGGCATTATTTACCAATTTTTGTACTATCTGCAAACCATCCCAAATAGTATATTTGAAAAACGCCATGGAAAGTTGAACCGATCAACGTTGGGATTCTCATTCTCGAGCGTGGAAAATTTATTTACTAAACCTTTGATAGCTCCTTTTATGAAGAAGACAGCCATCGACGTGCCAAAGAGCTTCCCAGCTATTTGTGTTTTATGCCTGGGAACTAAAAAGATGTCGATCACCATGCTACTCCTCCAAAACATCATTGGAAGGCTCTCTCAATGTGTATACGCAAAGCATGAGATTCATAGGTCGCATGGTCACCACTACCACTAAGTCACACCTTTTATTTTCCTCATAGATCAATGACTCAGCGACCTGGAGGGGTCACACGACTTTATCTTCACTTGGGCTGCGACCTCAAAAAGGTTGCAGGGTCGCCACTACCACTAGGTTGCACTTTTCATTTGCCTCATAGATCTGCGACTCAGCAACCCGGGCTGAACTTGTGACCTCATAGGGTCACATAGTCGCAAATTCTGGCAGGTCGATCTTCATTCGTTTTTGGGTATGCTGCGACTCAATGACTTGCATTGAACTGCGACCTCATGGGGGTCGCATGGTCACAAATTTTCTTGAGTTGCAATGGACACATCTGATGTTTATTTACAGTCCTACGCCCAGCCTCACTCAAAGAATTGGCTGTATTCATCGTGAAGTCATCTTCCGGCTTAGGTGATATGTGTTCACCTGCGTTGAATCTTGCTTTAAAGCAATGTACTGGTATATTTTCAATAGAACCATGGTTCATTTAATGAATGGAGTGGCTTTTATGTATGGAGGAGTCACTTGATCGTGCGATCTGGTTGCAGTTGCAGAAAGGAGCGCACTTCGACAAATCACAGGAAAAGCCGATTGGCCACCTCCACAAAAACTTCCCCCTCCCGTTCGCAGCAACGCTGTTCATTGTTGCAACAATTTTCTTTAGCTTAGACGGTAGGATCATCATCAGAGTGAACCTAGATCGCAACCTTGTCTGTGGAGTCCAAAGCCTTGGGTGTTGTCAAAGTTTTTTAACAGGCTTGCATGCGTCCTGCCTAAACCAGCATGGTGATCACCATCTGAACGCAGGATATTTAATGATGTAGTTGATAAGCCTCGGTAGTTGCTGGGATTTTCAACTCCTTGATCTTCTAATGCTGATTCGTCGATTGATTAGTAATTTTAACCATACATCCCAAAAAAGGCCGCCGTCCTGCGAAAATAACGTTCCATAGTCATTATTGTGCTTGTTCAATTGAGCGTTTCGCTTTTCCTCGCAAATCCATATCCTATGAAAATGACAAAGTCGTCACAGCTAAATCTAAGCGCATGCATTCTGGATGGAATTATATTGCCACTCTTATGGTCCCATCCACGCTGGATAATAACAACCACTACCCGTCTCCACTAAAACAATATTTAGTGACACGGTCCACGTGGTGTCATGCATTGAGAGGAAGTGGAGACATTAATATGGGCGGTTACTGAATATCATCAACGCATTCCTGGGAGGCACTGAATGCAACGCTTGGAATTTGAAAATTTCTTCCCTGAGGTGGAAAACAATGGTGCTGTTTCAAGCTGGGTCAAACATACCCTTTCACACGTGGCGAAGAGCCAAAATTCATGTCGTGGATTGCTTCATGCGCGATGTGCTTGCGCTTCTCATGGTTTTAACTCATCGTTGTAATGGTAAGTATAATGGAGGCAACAAAGGGAGAGTGTCAGTGTGGGACTTTAATAGTATAGGCGAGGCATCCATGCATTCCCACTCGTAGTTACCGTCCTCAAATATGCAGCAAGAAAACTTATTTCGTCCTCCTACGAATGAAGATGAGACATAATAAAAGATGGAGTCATACTCAAACATGTGTTTTACTAATTTTTCCATATGTTGTCTGAACTTTTCAATCATAGCTTTGGCGATCTTCGTCACATATATCTTTAAACTAACTGGGGTCCCGCCGAGTGATGCGAAAATGAGAGCCTAGAATGCCAAGGGTTGCTTCCAAAACCCTGTCACAGCTGCTGTATTGTGAGTGAATGCCTGTGGCTGCTTCGCACCACCACCTTCGTCGTTGTCACCAGCTTTCAACACTATAAAAAAATATTTGAATAAAGGCACCGGAGTTAATGTCCGGAAGGAAGAGGACAATGCTCCAAGTATCCCTTCACTTTTTTCGGAGTGTTGAATGTCTTCAGCACAAGTACTTCTGGAGACATTAAGCGGGGAGATACTTAAGTTTCCATGGACAACACCAATGCCATGATATGACAATGCCAGAACATTCCTCCAGGATTCTTATATTTCACAACAAAATGAGTCTATGTATCTGAGGCGTATCAGTGAAGAATTTTGTTGCATCGGTCAGCCATGAACAACTGATCCTTTACCACATCATCCTCCATTTGAGAATAATGTTAACTTGCTCCTCCATCTCACTTGTGGGTGCATCCTTGTCATCTGTCTTAACAATGGTCTTCAATGGTAGCCTTATGTCTCATTCCCACCCGGGCAGGGGCATGTGGATGAAAGTGTTCTATTTCATAGCTGTGACTTTGTCGTTGAGATTTATTTTATTTCCCTCGGTGTCATGACAACATTGATGAGTTTATCAGCCGTGGGATTGACCTGTGTGAAACATAATAACATCAATTAATTCACAGTTACTCTTTGAGAATGGTGCCCCTAGATAACTTATATGAGACCAACGAGCTTAAGAGAAGTACTCAAACAACATGCTTAATGACCCATGGCGAGGGGGCTGCTAATGTACATCCTCGATGCACATAAAAGTTCCTATTCGAGCATGTGATGGATGATCCCTCCCACACATGGCGTGACTGTAGCAATAAAATCTGATCATGATGGTAAGAAAGCTCATGAGGGGTTGGGGATAGGTCACTGGGATGACACTGACTGCAGGTTGGGTTAAAGACCTTAATGACTAAGTGAGTAGAGGGGGACCCGAAATTTCGAATATACCCAAAATTTTGGGTGGTGTTGTAGTAGCTACAACAAATGGCGAACCACTGGTAGAGTCCAACATCTCTATCAATATCACAACAGTAGTCTGAGCCAAGATAGTGATGCAAGGGAATATTGAACAAGTTCTGCGGGTACCCTTTGTATTAGTTTTCCCTTTACAGGTACGCCCAGTCCTTATGCCTCAGCTAGGTCTCGCTAATCAGAACACATCAAAGCAGAAGCTCACAGAAGCCAGTAGCTTGTTGATGATGTGAAGAGCAAGGCATCGGGTTTATTATTCTCAGGATTTTTTTAAAATAAGTTTCTGGTGTTGCTCCGCTACCAGCAGGCCTAGACAGTACCCCGGCGGAGTCACTTCAAGACATCACAAGCGTTGCTCCGTTGCCAACGAGCCTGGTCAGTACCCCGGCGGAGTCGTTGCATTACCTCTCTGTGCAGGAAGCCTTTCTTGATCCTTTAACCTTATTTGTTTGATGTGCTTGTAGCACGTATTTTCATGTGCTCGTGGCACTTATTTTTTATGGGCGGATGAGGGATCCCGACTTATTTTACGAGCAAGAGAGGTTTCTTCTTGTTTTACAGAAACTGAAAGATATCCTGATTTGGGTTTGCCCTTATGCCAAACCTTCACATCCCATCTACCACAATAGGCGAAGCGTGCAAAACAGATCATTAAGACGTTCAAGACTATGCGGGGTACAAGGCTCAGGGTATGGGTATGGGCCCTTCACACTCGCTAGGGTTCCCCACAAACAACCGGCTCGTATCTCCCCAGCTAATGAGTTTAGACTCATAGGAAATTTGTTGAGAATGAAAATTGGATGACCTATCCTGGGAGAAGTTGCCCCTTGAGGTAACCACCGCAACCTCACACAAATAATGGAGTTACTACTTCAGCAATTGGGGTAAAACAAGTCAGCAAGGTGATGAGGGTTTCAATGCGAGCTCATGTAGTGATAGGCAATATGTCAAAAATTTTCAAGGCTATATCAACAACTTGCAGAAATGATGTGAGGAAGAAAGTGTACGATGCAATGTAATAGATGAGGCACAAGATGCAATGCAACGCCATGTGCGGGAACGATCAACTAGTATTAGGTGGAGAAACAAGGAAAAACACATGCAGTGATTATCTGAATATTATGGAGCAATAGGAAGACTGAAAAGGCATGCATGCAAAAATAAATGGAAAATTTTAATGCATAAAACTACTGATCGCAAGAAAAGATAGCAAGCATAATTCTAAACTATAAAGCAAAACCTTAGCAAGTAAACCTAATTAAATAACTTGACAAACAAAAATTTATTAGCAGCGCCTTGCTAGCCTACACCTAAAACCCTAGTTTAACTAATGAGGCGGCCAGGTTATGTGAAATAAACTTTCCAGTGCAACCACTGCATTAGTTCCCATCCTGCAACAACAACAATGCTCAGGATCAGAGTTAGCATCCAAAAAAGTGCATCAACAACAAAACTCACCTGAAGAGCATGTGCAGCGGCAAGAAGATCAAGGATACTTACTAGAGAACATGCCAGAATGGATTGTGCAAGCTGAATTCCAGTGTCATCCTGATACACAACAGTATGCTCTTGAAACTCAACATTTTTTATGAATGACATAAACCAATTCATGCACAACCCTAGGTCCGACGGGAGGGAGGTGAGCCACTGCCTATTTGTGAGTATATTCATTGGATAAGATCCGTCGAACCAAACATAAACCTCATCATGGTGTTGAGGATGATCAGTTTTATGGAATGGAAACAATAAACATGTGCCAGGCGAATTATAGATGCTTGCACATCCAATGCAGAAACCCTAGTTTTGAAAACCTTGGTTTGGGGTTGCTCCTGGGTTTGGTCAAGGTTATGAGGATCCATATCTACGTTTAATGGAGCCTGAAATTCCTCACCGTCTTGAACAAACTCTGGACCTTCAGGCGGGGGGCTTCCCAACTTTGATTGTTCGGCGATATCAACAGGTAAATTGTTGTGATCTTGAAATGTGACGATTTGAACAATGTCAGTGGGCTTGTTATCAACTTGGAAAAATGTTTGCGCGCTGACAGATTGATAATCCAATGTATCAGATTCTTTAGATTTGCCAGGATGGGGTGAATTTACTAGAAGGTTTTCGGGCAGTTGAGGGGTTTGCAAAAAATCCCATGTTTGTGCCTGATTGTAACTGGTACTGGCTGGGCAACAACAGAAAAGATTAGAGACCATGGCCGGTGTTTTCTTACTGGCGAATAAACTGGGGTATGTCGGTTGTTGCACACCAGCTGTTGGGGAATAGGAATATGTGCTCAGGGAAACCTTACTATAATGAAAGATCCGCCCAGATGAGATGATACCTGACGTGGTTACGCTGGGAGGAGCATGGTGCTTGGGAATCATTATTTCAGAAACCCTAAGCTGAGAAACCCTAGTTGGAGTTGTTTGAGGGGTCTCGTCAGGATCAAAAGGACTAGGGGTAACATCCAGAAGAAGCAGAAGTGCTTTGATTCCTTGATAGGTACTCAGATCTTCATAAAGCGGATTATAGTCGGCAGAGAGATACGAGTGACAATCCTCAGCGGTATGAGTGAACATGTTTTCAGATAAGAAGTGATCACTGGAACCATCGATTTGATCAAGTTGGGTACCTGGCATGTTAGGCTCCTCGGGAGTTACCAACTGAGATGGATCAATAAAGAGGACATCTTGAGGTTTCCCAGACAGGAAATCGCTCCTATGGCTGTCTAAAGATTCTGAGTGAGAAAGATTAGATCTAAAAGATTCATCAATTTGGAATTGTGATTGTGAAACACCATCTGCGTGCTTATGATTGTCACCAATACCAGTATAAGGAAATTTTAATGTCTTGAAGAAATTACTGGTGTGGCGAACTCGTGAAATAAATCAGGGAATAATGAACAAAAAGATTGAGCCGCAGGGGTGTTAACTGTACAAGGAATTTCATCTCGCATATCGATGTTATCCGGAGTGAACAATGGTTTCACATGCCTAGGACGGTGAAATGATTTTGTAAGGTCAACTTTATCCGGGACAAGAGTCAATTTGTTATTAGCGTGTGAATAAGATTTAGGACTGTGTCTAGGGAAACATTCAGAGGGCTCGAGATAGGTCTCATGAACCGGGAGATATAATGAGCCACCAAGGTTTCCAAGCTCTGATTCGGCACGGTGCATGAAAGATTCAGAGGTGGCACAACATGTTTTTATCTTCTTGCACCTGTCTATCATTGCTCAGAACTTTCGAGGTCACAACTCCACTACACGACGATTCAGGAGGAAGAGCAGGAATATAACAAACAGTAATACTCTCTTTGGAGGTCTGAATGTGGTCTGGACTCGGGGAGATGGAAAAGGAAACATTAGGGATGAAGTCTAAATAGCTGGCGACCCGCGGGTCATCATAGGGACCACTAGGATCAGGCTGGGTTGCTAATTGAAATTTTTCAAGGGAAACGAGAATCACATACCTGAAATGTTCACTTAAAAATTTCCAATCAACATCCTTTTCAGGGAACTCAAAACAATAATGAACAAATCTGATAGAGAATTCATCTGGAGGTTCCTGATGTTCCATTCTGATGTCATTTAACTTTATTAATACGTTTTGAAAATCGTATCTATGAAAAGCTTGTTGTAATTCACTGGTGAGCTGTTCAAACAAATGAATGGAAGCTTCCGGCAATGTGCGACACCATTGCTTAGTGCAACCTTCGAGAGTGAGGGAGAAAAGAAAACAAATCAAACCTTCATTGTCAATTTCGTAGCACTCACCAAAGTCACAGAAATATAAAAGGTGTTGGGTTATGGACACTCTGTTTTCACCATCAAATTTTAGTTGGGAAAAGTGATACATAAGTTCATCGGGGATGAACTTATGGGGACGAGCCATAAAACTCCGAAAAACATCTCGGGAAGATGATATGGGGACGAGCCATTACATATATGAGATTAACTGCAGGCTCTAATGGCTCAGCTTATCATCTGGCCCTCCTTCTAGTGCCAATTCTGTTGACGGGAAGATCTGTTCGGCCAACAGCAAGGGATCTCCCTGGTAAAAAGTCCCAACTAGACTCTAAACCGTTTGGAGTAGGGATCCCGTCCGGGGTGTGGGTCCGGCTACCGCTAATTTATCCTTTATTTGGGTCTCGCTTAGACTCTATAAACCTATGGATACACACTTAATCGGATGATACAGGGCATATGATTGATGCATTAAATGTACATATAACACTATGCGTAGCAAGATGAAATAAAGCATAAATGCCGAAGGAAGTGTTGTTAACAACACATCATTAGGGTCATGCTTGTAAGCTGTTCTGACCACAAAATAAACAATTCTTTATGGAAAAACGCCATTCACTTCATAAAAGGTTTAAATGGTAATACAAGTGCTAATAAACAAAGTCATTAACATTCATTAAGAAAGCGAAATGAACTCAACCATCATTAACATGTATTCAGAAAACTATCATGAAAATGTGATATGAATTAAAGATATAGTTCCATTAATCTAAAGATGTTTAGAAACTAAAAAATATAATACTCATAGTGCTCATACATATGTCAACACCAGGTCCACAAAAGGATTTTTCAAAATTCTTGTATTCATACTCAAAATTGTATAATCCTGGTTATATAATGTTCTCAACTCGAGTCCCAAACAAAAAGTCATTACAAATCCCCAAAGGGAGTATTTATAGCAAAAATTTCCCTTTGGGCTGCCCTGGCTTTTCGTCTTTCGGACTGTTGGGTTTCCTTGCGACTTAGCATATTTTGCGACCCGCGACCTTGGCCACTGTTGCGACCTGTGACCTCGAGCAACCCGTGCCCTGCGACCTCAAGCAAATGTGCGACTTGCAACCTCAAGAAAATCTGCGGCTGCGACTTTCTTTTGGTGATCTCTGGATTTCATAGCAAGATTCCTTATCCTGAATCTCTGCTTTGTGAAGATAATCAGGCACCTTGGATCTTAAGGCAAGGTTCCTGGGGATTTGTGAGAATCAACCTTGCTTTGAAAAGGGTCCTCTTGCTTGCTTCGAAAAAATTTCGGCTCCTCGTGCAAACCAACAGCTCCCGCCTGCAGTCACATAGTTTAGGTTACATGCATTCATTAATAAAATAATAATAATGTTATGGGGATATTTAATTAATCACACAAGTGAAAAACGATAACTTTATACCCTTGTGTGGTCAAGTGTTGTGCCACCACGCCATCAGAGAGCATGGCTCGGGTAATCATTCCTTGTGCATTTTTTCAATCACTATAATGCAGTTTGGTCTTGCTATTGACCGAGTGCGGAATGCAGACCCAATTGAGGGGAAGTGTTAACTTGGGCAACACCATACTTTTTTTCTCCACAATGGAATGTACGACATGCGCTAATGATGCCTCCTCCAAAATCGATTCCCTGGTGGACTCTCTATTTCCATGTAGGCAATGTAGCCCCATGATATAGACATAGGGACCCTTTTAATAAGAGGCATCACAACTAAACGGATGCCAACGAGCTAGGATTGGACTAAATTTCTCAGCCTCTACTCCTTAACTCCGACTGGAAACAAATCATCAATGTGTTTTCAGGGTCGAAAGCATTTCCGTTCATATTGGTGGCTGGGCCCCTCAAGTTTGAAAACTTAAATTGTTCCAACTCATTCAGCTCCTTCAATGCCTGGTTTTTTAAGGATGATGGATACCATTCATCTCCATTTGTGTAAAACCTTTGCTGTATATTGTCGTAACTCCGACATGCTAGTCTGTTTCTACATGCGTTTATTGGCATTCCTTACTAATTTTTGTACTATTTGCAAACCATCCCAAATAGTATATTTGCAAAACGCCATGGAAAGTTGAACCGATCAGCGTTGGGATTCTCATTCTCGGGCATGGGAAATTTATTTACTAAACCTTTGATAGCTCCTTTTATGAAGAAGATAGCCATCGACGTGCCAAAGAGCTTCCCAGCTATTTTTGTTTTATGCCTGGGAACTAAAAAGATGCCAATCACCATGCTACTCCTCCAAAACATCATTGGAAGGCTCTCTCAATGTGTATACGCAAAGCATGAGATTCATAGGTCGCATGGTCACCACTACCACCAAGTCACACCTTTTATTTTCCTCATAGATCAACGACTCAACGACTTGTAGGGGTCACACGACTTTATCTTCACTTGGGCTGCGACCTCAAAAAGGTCGCAGGGTCACCACTACCACTAGGTCGCACTTTTCATTTTCCTCATAGATCTACGACTCAACAACCTGGGCTAAAATTGTGACCTCATAGGGTCGCATAGTCGCAAATTCTAGCAGGTCGCTCTTCATCGGTTTTTGGGTATGCTGCGACTCAACGACCTGCGTTAAACTGCGACCTCACGGGGGTCGCATGGTCACAATTTTTTTGAGTTGCAATGGACACATCTGATGTTTATTTACAGTCCTACACCCAGCCGCACTCAAAGAATTGGATGTATTCATCGTGCAGTCATCTTCCGGCTTAGGTGATATGTCTTCACCTGCGTTGAATCTTGCTTTAAAGCAGTGTCCTGGTATATTTTCAATAGCACCATGGTTCATTTAATGAATGGAGTGGCTTTTACGTATGGAGGAGTCACTTGATCGTGTGATCTGGCTGCAGTTACAGGAAGGAGCGCACTTCGACAAATCACAGGAAAAGCCGATTGGCCACCTCCACAAAAACTTCCCCCTCCCGTTCGCAGCAACGCTATTCATTGTTGCAAAAATTTTCTTTAGCTTAGACAGTAGGATCATCATCAGAGTGAACCTAGATCACAACCTTTTCCATGGAGTCCAAAGCCTTGGGTGTTGTCAAAGTTTTTTAACAGGCTTGCATGTGTTCTGCCTAAAACAACATGGTGATCACCATTTGAACACAGGATATTTAATGATGTAGTTGATAAGCCTCGGCAGTTGTTGGGATTTTCAACTCCTTGATCTTCTAATGCTGATTCGTCGATTGATTAGTAATTTTAACCATACATCCCAAAAAAGGCCACCGTCCTGCGAAAATAAAGTTCCATAGTCATTATTGTGCTCGTTCAATTGAGCGTTTCGCTTTTCCTCGCAAATCCATATCCTATGAAAATGACAAAGTCGTCACAGCTAAATCTAAGAACATGCATTCTGGATGGAATTATATTGCCACTCTTATGGTCCCATCCACGCTGGATAATAACAACCACTACCCGTCTCCACTAAAACAATAATTAGTGACACGGTCCACGTGGTGTCATGCATTTAGAGGAAGTGGAGACATTAATATGGGCGGTTACTGAATATCATCAACGCATTCCTGGGAGGCGCTGAATGCAACGCTTGGCATTTGAAACTTTCTTCCCTGAGGTGGAAAACAATGGTGCTATTTCAAGCTGGGTCAAACATACCCTTTCACACGTGGCGAAGAGCCAAAATTCATGTCGTGGACTGCTTCATGCGCGATGTGCTTGCGCTTCTCATGGTTTTAACTCGTCATTGTAATGGTAAGTATAATGGAGGCAACAAAGGGAGAGTGTCAGTGTGGGACTTTAATAGTATAGGCGAGGCATCCATGCATTCCCACTCGTAGTTACCGTCCTCAAATATGTAGCAAGAAAACTTATTTCGTCCTCCCACGAATGAAGATGAGACATAATAAAAGATGGAGTCATACTCAAACATGCGTTTTACTAATTTTCCCATATGTTTTCTGAACTTTTCAATCATAGCTTTGGTGATATTTGTCACATATATATTTAAACTTATTGGGGTCCCACCGAGTGATGTGAAAATGAGAGCCTAGAATGCTAAGGGTTACTTCCAAAACCCTGTTGCAACTTCTGTATTGTGAGTGAATGCCTGTGGCTGCTTCGCACCACCACCTTCGTCGTTGTCACCAGCTTTCAACACTATAAAAACATATTTGAATAAAGGCACCGGAGTTAATGTCCGGAAGGAAGAGGACAATGCTCCAAGTATCCCTTCACTTTTTTCGGAGTGTTGAATGTCTTTAGCACAAGTACTTCTGGAGACATAAAGCAGGGAGATACTTAAGTTGCCATGGACAACACCAATGCCATGATATGCCAATTCTAGAACATTCCTCCAAGATTCTTATATTTCGCAACGAAATGAGTCTAGGTATCTGAGGCATATTAGTGAAGAATTTTGTTGCATCTGTCAACCATGAACAACTGATCCTTTACCACATCATCCTCCATCTGAGAATAATGTTAACTTGCTCCTCCATCTCAGTTGTGGGCGCATCCTTGTCATCTGCCTTAACAATGGTCTTCAATGGTAGCCTTATCTCTCATTCCCACTCGGGCGGGGGCATGTGGATGAAAGTGTCCTGTTTCACAGCTGTGACCTTGTTGTTGAGCTTAATTTTATTTCCCTCGGCGTCATGAAAATATTGATGAGTTATCAGCCGTGGGATTGACCTGTGTGAAACATTATAACATCAATTAGTTCACAATTACTCTTTGAGAATTGTACCCCTAGATAAATTATATGAGACCAACGAGCTTAAGAGAAGTACTCAAACAACATGCTTAATGACCCATGGTGAGGGGGCTGCTAATGTACATCCTCGATGCATAGAAAAGTTCCTATTCGAGCGTGTGCTGGATGATCCCTCCTGCACATGGCGTGACTGCAGCAACAACATATGTCTTAGTGGGTAGAAAGCTCAGGGTTGGGATAGGTCAGATAAGCCTGTTAGATTATGATTACGTTGAAAGACCTTAATGACTAAGCGAGCAAAGGGGGACCCGAAATTTCGAACATACCCAAAATTTTGGGTGGTGTTATAGCGGCTACAACAGGTTCCAATTGGAATTATCCATCTGGTTCCACCTGTGATACAAACCAATCAATCACATGATCAACATCCTTTAAATTATTTTAAACAATGAAACATGAAAAACATCATGGAATTTCACTGTCAGAGGAAATGCAAGTATGTAGGCCACTAGTCCAATCCTCTTAAGGATCTTAAAAGGCCCACTATACCGTGGTGCCAACTTGGCACATGATCCAATCCTCAAGGAGATCTCCTTGGGATTGATACACAAGTATACATGCTCCCCAACCTGAAGCTCCTTAAATTCCCTGTGTTGGTCTACATAAATCTTCTTCCTATCATGTGTTGCGTTTATATTCTTCTTTGTAACTTGCATTTCCTATTCCATGTATTCCAACATGTTCAGTCCAATAAGTACCCTGTTCACTGGATCACTCCAACTGATGGGAGTGTTACAACTCCACCCATAGAGTGCATTAAACATACTCATCCTCAGTGACTCCTGATACACATTGTTGTAAGAAAAATAAACCTGTGGAAGATACTCCTCCCACCTCTATTGTTGATGCATGACATACATCCTCAACATATCGTATAGAATCTTTTTGACCCTCTGTGTCTGCCCATTTGTCTCTAGATGATAATATGTATTGAAACCAAATTTTATCCCAAAACCCACGAACAACTCCTTTCAAAACTTGGAAGTGAAATTATCATACCTTTCTGACACAATATTCTTCTGAAGACCATGTAATCTCACAATATCCCTGATGAATACATGTGCTACCTCACTAGCTGAATAAGTAGTATTCACTGGAATGAAGTGAGCTACCTTGATCAATATGTTGAACACAACCATGATAGAATCATGCTGCTTTGATATATTGAGAAAAAATGTAATTAAATCCATGGAAATGACCTCCCATTTCCATTCTCAAATCATAATCAACTGAAGCAACCCACCTAGATGCTTACACTTTGCTTTCATCCACTGATAGTCCAAGCAGCTAGCCACAAAATCTGCCACTTCCTTATTCAGATTCGACCAATAAGTAGAAATTCTTCATTGATGTCAATGTATTATGACATCTTGGATGATATGAATATGGTTTGGCATGAAAATCCCTGAAGTTAAGCTTCTTGAGCTCATTGTTATTTGACACATACATCTTGTCTTTGAATATGACCAAGCCATCTGCCATAAGATGACAGTCTAAATCCTGATCACTTGTACCATGCTGTAACCTATGCCTAAGATCCTTGTACTTGTAATCTTGCTGTCGTAGCTTGGTAATTTAATTGGTGTTAAATTACTACATAAATGATCGACCAAGACTTGTAAACTAATGAAGTGTATGTGCACTGTATGTGTTATAAGTCCTTATTATTCAATCGATTCCTAGATTAAATTGAGATATCGTTATGCACATGTTCTTAATAAATATCACCCTTACATGAAATTAAATATGTCACTCCTTAACATAAATGAAACTAAGCTCATCACACTTGCTTAAAGGAAATATTTTCAAAATTAAACTAAAATTATCACATTTTCTCAAAAGAATAGAATTATCACACTTGGTAAAAAGAAATATCACAGTAAAATTATCACACTTGCTCAAAAGAAAGATCATAGTAAAATTATCACACTTGCTCAAAAGAAAGATCACACTTGCATAAATAAATATCACACTTGATTAAAATAATTAAATTAATCTAAATCACTCTGATTGAAAAAAGTTAACCATATAATCACACCAATTGGAAATTGAAATCTTCTTCACTCAAATTTAATTCAACTCAGATGTAACTCAAACTATACTACAAATTCTAAATCAATCCACACTCTGTCATACTACTGTTCATGTGCATAAGAGATCTCAACTTCACTCATTCGTCCTACAAAAAATTATTAAACAAACCTACTTTAAACTCAATCCTAAACATTCATTCAAAATTGAAATTGATCAGTAGATGAACTCGTTAAACACTATATAAAATGCAAAATTAAATGTTAATTAAAAATGATAAACCTTATGGCTCGAGGGGGCCCTCCTGCGAGATGTAGGTAACATCATGATTTCTTCACAAGATTATATACACATTGATATAACACACAACAAGAGCATAAAATGAAACAAAGTTTATAATTGCAAAACAAAGTTTTCGAAAAATATTAAGGTTCGTGTTTATCATGCCGAGAGGTAGATTTATAACCTCTATGAATAACTGTTTTAGAGAATTACGAACCTATCCTACTTGAAAAAAACTAAAATAACATAAAGAGATAATATAACATGATTTAATCATGATTTTATATCAGGGAAGCAAATAATGAGGCTAAATATCCGCGTTCATTAATTTCTCATTTGCCTGGTTTTCCTTCTTCGCTAGTTGAATTCTGCATTGACTAGGATGTTATGATGTTCTTATCATCGATATAGGTCACGAGGATAGGTAAAAATAATCATGCCAACTATTTTACACCCGCACATATGTCTCATTCTTCGGCTAGAGTTCGGGAACCCATCAAACCTTCAAGTATGCTGCATAATCATACATTAGCTGCAAAATTGCTGTAATTCAGTAGCTCATGTAAATATTGAGTTAAATAATAAAGAGAAATGACACCTATGAAAAAAAATATTATTAATACCTTATATTTCCATGAACCTTGTAAACTGATGCTCAATTAGAATTATTAGAGTAAAAAAAAGGAAGATAGAGCGTAGGAAGGTTGTCAAAAAGAGACAATTTTGGGGTTCAACTTTCCCCTGCATAGAAGACATTGCATGTCCTCATGCAAAATTTCAAAATTTGTGATCCTTCTCTGTCACTGAGCTTCTTTAGAGGCCTAAGAAATAACATCCAAGTTAGTTCTTTTTTATTTCCTGATATTGACTGCCAGAGTTGGTTTCTTCATCAAGATCCCGTGCTGTAAACTTATGACCTTTCTCTTAAGAATTTTTTCTTGGCTTTCAATATTTTAATTTTCTCATACCATAAACCAAGATGTAACAAGATTTTATCATTCTGAGTTCTCTAGATTTAATTTTTCACTTTTAGTGTTTCATGTTCCTGTTTCAAATGTCTCTTCAATATCTCCAATTCATAGATTTCTTGCTTGAGAGTGTTTACAATTTGGGGTTCTTCTGGAGGATCAAAATGAATGCCTTCATTTAAAATTTATTCTCAGTTTGAGGACGATTCAACAATTTTTCCTGTAGCTCTTCGTTCCAAAGACTCTGTGTAGTCGTATATCTCTTGCTGGACAATATCTATTTCCAAAGTTTTTCTAGCTAGATTGGAAACTGGTGATGTAACTCTCGGTTCCTATTCTTCTTCTTCTAAATTGATGAATCTTGGAGACTGTTTATGTGTTTGTTTTTTAAGCCTAGTACTTCTTCTTATAGTTGGTGGTGATTTTTCAGTAGTACTGAAATGTTTTTTAACCTTTTCCTATTTTATTTTCCCTTTTGATGCACTTTCTCCTTTTTTGTTGGCTATCTTTCTTCTAATAATTTTCTATTTTAGAGTCTCCAACACATTTTCAAGATGGATTTCATCCTTCGAATACTTCTCTTTTTGTGTTTCTTGTGTAGGTGGTTTTTCCTTAGGGTTTGACGGAAATTTTCTTCTACCGTTTCTTGTTTTATCATTGGGTTCTCCTTGTTCAACTTCCTTGAAATGATTCCTAATTAGTAAATATTCCCAGTTGTCTCCTTTTCTTTTAAGATGGCCTTCAATCAACATTTTTCACTAATCCATGATGGTACAAGGCAATATCTATGGACTGTATTTTCCTTTGTATGTTTCCAACCATTTTTCTCAAACAATGAAGCAAAAAGTATGGCAAGTTAATTTCATTACCATCAATAAAATTCATCGTCAGGCGAGCATGGTAAAATAACAAGTTACCGAACCTACCCTAACAAGTTACAAATTTCTGAATAATTAATAGAAAATTTCTCTATTTAGTCTTTAAGACTATGACTGGGTTTCCCTTCTTAAAGACATAGATATCCATACTTGGATTTTTAAGGAAGGCTTTCCATTCTTTCTCCTCAATATTCCGATTCTTGAACTAGATTTCTCTGATTCTCGACAATCCTGTAGCTTCTGCTACAAATAAATCTTTCAAAACCAATTTAATGTGTCCAATATCTGCTTCTATGCCATCATATGACTAAGTAAAGGATTTTGTAACTTCTTTCTCATGCCCATGAATTTTTTCTATAAATTATAATCACCGCGCTTGCTGCAACTGTTGTTTTACATGTGGGTATCCTTCAAGAAAATTTTCCCCATTTGGTTATGAGCGTACAATGACTCCCATGATGAAGAAGTCTTATTCCCTAATTGATCTTTTGACAGAGTTGTGGAAGGAATTCAATTATGAAGTAGGTTAGAGAGACAAAATTTGGGTAGTAGGTGAGATGTTTTCGGCAATGGAATAGGGCCGAGTGAAATGGGTATGGTGCAGGGACAATGATGGTATGTACATGAAGTGGAATGGTATGCGGAAGGAAGGGAATCGATTCAAATGATAACAAGGTTTCATAACGCAATCATTTGAAAAGACATAGATATTTTTGCTAAATCCAAAGTCATGTCACAATGAAAGTAATCATTGTACAAAATGGTGGTAGCAACGATCATTCATATTTTAATTTCATAATTCAATTTTATTATTCTTATTATCTAACTAATATTTACATACCTTATATCTTTGCATTACTGATTTTTGGATTTGTCCTTTTTTAGGTTGTACTAAGGTTGCTTTAGCTATAACCTTCATTTAATTTTCTTTTTCCATGATCTTCATTTTCCCTGGTCGCAATTTGTCAAGTCAACTGTAGAATTCCATGAGAGTTGCAGATTATTGAAAATTCTATAGCTGCCTTATTTTTCAAAAGATAAAAGAGGAATGAAAATAAAATGGGACAAGAATAGGGAGTTAAAAATAAAATCTATGCTGCCAAGAATTCTTTGTTTTCAACTTAGATTTTCTGTATAAACATGCCAACAATGTTAGTTTTCATGTTTATAAAAATTCTTTATTTTCATTTTTTTTAATTATATTTTTTTTATTTTTAAATTTTGAAAAAGAAAGTAGAATGCTAAGTTGAAGAGGAAGAAGAATCTTCCTTGAGCAACTTCAAATTAAGATTATCTTTCATGTTTCTAATGAACTCTTCCTTTGTTAATGGTTTATGATATATTCGTAACCTTGACCATTTACAAGGAAAATTACTTTTTCTTCATCAATGGTTTTGATTCTGACCGCTCCATTATAAAAAAAAATTGCAATCTCATAAGGACCAAGCCAATGAGTTTGAAATTTTCCTTGAAAATATTTGAACTTTGAATTAAAAAGCAATGCCCAATCACCAAGATGGAGTTTTATTTCTTTGATAAACTTATCATGCCACCTGGATCTTTGATATTGGAATATATTGGTTGTATGAATAACATATTGTCATATCTCATCAAGTCCATTCAATTTCTCCATTCTTTTTCTTTGGGCTTCTGATAGATCAAGACCCAATTTGGCTGCTGTTTTAAAAGCCTTTACCTAGAACTCAATATGAAACAAAAATTGCTTTCCATAAACAAGTTCATAAGGAGTGTGTCCTGTTGTGTTTCTCCATGTGGTACGATATACCCATAAATATTCTGAAATATTTTCTTCCCAATCCCTTTTATGCAAATGCATAGACTTGGTAAAAATTGCTTCAATTACTTTATTGGTAGATTCAACTTGTCCATTGGCTTGTGTATGATATGGAGTAGACTTCTGATGTTTGATTTTTTATTCCTCCATTATCTTCTGTACTAATTTGGATGTAAATTGAGTACCTTTATCTATAAAAAATTTCCTTGGGACACCAAAATGAGTGAAATATCCTAAAAAATAAATGAAACTACAACTTTTTCAGTAGCAAAAGGAAGTGATTTAGCTTCTACCCATTTTGTGACATCATCTGTACAAACAAGGATGTACCTTTTTTGTCTCAATTATGGATTGACTGGACCACCAAAATCTAAAGCCCATGTTTCAAAAGGTTCAATAAGTACCTGAGGTTGTAGATGAATTTCATCCGAAGGAACATGATTTCCCATTCTTTAACAACTATCACATCTCTTAACATATTCTTTGGCATCCTTAAAAATAGAAGGCCAATAGTATCCTAAGAGAAGGAATTTATAGGTAGTTATTTTATCAGTGAAATGTCCTCCACATGGTTCCTCATGACAAGATTTTAATATCTCTAGTGCTGCATCCTCTCTAACACATCTTCGAATGATTAGGTCTGGTCCTGTCTTGTTTAATTCTTCATTTACCCACGAATAAGATGTACTGGTTTGAATGAAATTCCTTTTCTCTCGAGGAGAAAATTATGATGGTAAATTTCATATGGCCAAATAATTAGCAATATCTACAAACTAAGGGGATTTAATAGATACCGCAAAATTTTAACATCAGGAAAATCATCTTCTATAGGAACATCATTATTATCATTTTTGATTCTAGATAGAAAATCAAATATTGTGTTTTGCTTTCCAGGTCTATTCAAAACAATAATATTGAATTCTTGTAATAGAAATAAACATCTTGTAATTTTTCCATTATTAATTGATTTACTGATTAAATATATAATTGCAGAATGATCTGTGTGAATGAAGGTTTCATAACCAGTAATATAATGTCGGAATTTATTGATGGCATGCACAACAACTAAAATCTCATTTTATGTTACAATGTAATTCAACTCCGTAGGATAGTAAATGGCATAAGGAGTCAAATATTTCTGTCCTAATACAACCCCTAAAGCTATATTTGAGCATTAGTTGAAATGTGAAAAGGTAGTTTCCAATTTGGTCCTCTTAAAATGGATGCTTGGGAAATATTTTCTTTCAATGTTTCAAAATATTTCTGGTAGTCATATTCCAAATGAATTCACAATATTTAGTAAGAAATTTGAAAAGTGGAGAGGCTATCTTCGTAAAGTTTTCTATAAATATTCTATAATATACAATAAAACTAAGAAAAATTCTAACATCCCTTTGACAAGTAGGAACTTATAATTGAGAAATGAATTCTACCTTAGATGCATCCACTTTGATTCCATCTCCTGAAATATGGTGGCATAAAACAATTCCCTGAGTAAACATCATAAAACATTTTTCATGGCTTAATTAGAGATTTGATTATTTAAACCTAATGAGAACTTTTTCCAAAATTTTAAGAGCTTATTCAAAAGAGTTTCCATAGATAGTAAAAACATCCATGTAAACTTTTACACAATCATGAATTAGATCAGAAAAAAATGCCTACAACCTCCCTTTGGAATGTTGTGGGTGCATTACATAACCCAAAAGAATGTATTTTGTAAGCATAAGTTCCCCATGGATAGGTAAAGGTTTTTTTTATCTTGATATTCTAGAGCAACTTGGATTTGGTTATATCCACTAAAACCATCCAAGAATGAAAAATAATTTTTCCCTTCCAATGTATCAAGGAATTGATCTATAAAAGGAAGTGGAAAATGATCTTTTAGAGTAGATTTATTCAATTCATTGTAATCAATGCATACTCTCCATTTTCCATTCTTTTTCAGAACAATTACCAATGGTGAGACCCGCTGGCTGTCTGATATTGGATAAATGAAATTCACATTTAACGCTTCTTGTAGTTCTTCTTTAACAATTTCCCTTAGGTTTGGATTTATCCTCCTTTGGGGTTGTCGAATTGGTTTGACATTTTCTTCAGTATGAATATGATTCATACAATTGTTAGGATCAATTCCTTTCATATAAGTGTATTCCCATGCATAAGCAGAGGAATGTTTTTGTAACATCTTCACTAATTATTGCTTTTGAGATTACTCCAGATTATCATTGATATTCAAAGTTTTCCCTGAAAAAATTTCTATTAAATAATTTCCAAACTTCTTCATAGAATGTAAAACAATTTGACAATATGATAGATATTCAATGTCACATTTTTCTTGAAATTTTTTATTTTGTTTGCAATATGAGGAAGATTCATTATTTTCCATTAAATTCAAAATGCAATCTTCTTCATATATTTGTGAAGTAGCAAAAATTGGTCGTATATAATTTTTTTAATTATCATCATATATCCATTCTTCACTTTCTACTTCTATTTTTTTTTTCCCCGGAGGATATAATGTGAATTTATTTGTCGAACTTCCATGAGCGATAAACATATCACCATATCTACAACTTATAAAAACATCAACTGTAGCTAACCATGATCTACCTAGAATCAATGGACATCCTCTTAGATTATTCTTGGGTGTTAAGATCATAAATTAAACAAGATATTCCCAAGAATATAAGGATACAAACACATTTTCTAACACATAATCAGGTTTGATAACAGATCAAATTGCAATAGTGTAGGTGTATATTGAAGATTAGGAAGTTTCAATTGATCCATAGTTTGTTTACTCATGATATTGATAGCTACCCCTATATCAATCAATGTGTTTGTTATCTCAATACCATTATTATGTGTTTTCACAATGGGACTTCCTGGATCTAGATATTTATGAACTATTGTCTTTCCCATCATGATATCTACAATTTTCCCAACAAATTGGATTCTTTTAACATTTTTTTTCTTCCCAGTTTCTTAATACTTAAATCACTGATTGTCTTTGCAAAAATTGGTTTTTATTTGATATCTTGTAATATATGAATTTTTATACAAACGTTCTTCATTTCATCTATCACATCATAGCCAAGCAACACAATCTATTTCTCTACCCCTTTGTTAATTTTCAATCTTTCAGGAAAAGGTGGATTTTGAACAGAAAATGAAAGTTGTTCTATAATGGGAGTTGATTTTATTGGAGTATCATTAGAATGTACAGGGGTGGTTTGTTTTTCAGGATCTTCCTCCTGATGAAGAGATGTCTCTTTCTCAGATGCTTGGATAACAACAGATGGTGACTTAATTTCCAATACTCTACCAGATTGACAACAACAAAATTGAATCCGGGCCCCCAAGGAGAGCTGGTCTCTAATGTAGCTCTGTCAGCATTTCTTCTCGACTTAACTCAGTTCATTCCACGTAGTCTTCCTCAACTCCTCTATAATTTTATTTATCAATTTTAGAGAAATTGACAAATAAATACATTAAGCAACTTGGGAAGATTTAAATATACCCCCGAACTTTAATTCTACCGCCGAACCTTAGAACTAAGGTTTTCACCCTTCAGAATCTATATTAATAACATGATTTATTTTTAAATAAACAACTTTAGGCATCGGTCCCACCATAAAATGCAGGGTTTAACACTTCTTAGACGCCATACATTTGATTATCCTTCGAGCATGTTTGAGTGCGATCACCATTCGATGGCCAGCCTCCAGATCAAACGGCGTATGCGGATATCGCGTTGACTTAACCGTCGATCGTTAATGGGCGATAAGAGTGGTTTTCAAAACTACTCAGGGACATGCGTCGCCCAGTCTATGGGATCGCTCCAAATTCTTAAATACAACTTATCCCACAAAGGCAGTGCGATCAAAACATCGCCGATTTTTGAATAGTGATTGACTGTAGGTTGAACCAGGGTTAATGCCTTCCTTTCTAATTGCTCCGGTTCACTAACTCAGGGTTTGACCTCGGTTCAGGATTTTCAATTAACAACAAAATAAGTCTATTTCTCTTATAAGCGGGTTCTTCCACTGCGACAAGAAGTCCACAGTTCTATGAGAAACCACCCTACTGGTGCGCTCTTTCAAAGACTCAAGGCATACACACGACTCAACACCTACAACCAGGTCCAATACATCCCTTCAAGGTTTCTTACAGGGGTCTATCTCAACAGAGCTAATTCTGACCATTCAAGAGAAATCTACGATCAACAATGGACAGAGAGGCATGCAGAGATTATACAAAAACTCTATTCAAAAATTATACACAGAACAATGTTCAATTGCCTCACAATTAAACAAATTCCCTCACAAATATCAATTCAAGACAATTTGATAATCAACGAGCACTGAAATTTATTCAACCGGAAGCAATTTCTTACACCCAGATTTTACTGCAGAAATCTCTCTCTCAATACATCTAGGGGATACAATTTATATGCATTACAATGTGTCTCTTCGGTTCCTTAATGAGGACCGTTTATATTCTAACAAAAACTAATTACATTATTCGAATAACTGAACAGGACAAATGGACTGAACCAAAACTATTCGACTTTGTTAGGTCCCTATATCACTAGTATAGCCCCTTATTATTGTTAGTGTAAACCCCTTATTGTTATTATTGTACCCTTGTAACCCCCATTTTGTTATTATTGTGCCCTTAAATTATTATTGTTAGGTCGGCTAGGATTACATTGTGGCCCACTAGGATTACATTATGTCCCCATGGACTCCTATATATAGAAAGGAGGTTTTGTAAATTGTATCATCCAAGAATTGTTCATTCATGTAATGTATTGGAGGTTGCCCCCTCGAAGTGGCTCATTTCTAAGGCGTGAATATCTCTTTTCTTCTCTCTTTAGAGCTGGTTACACAACATTTGGTATCGGAGCTTTGGGATTCTAGGGTTTCGCTGCTCCAAACAGGTCATCGTGGAATTTTCGCTATAACTTTTTTTCTACGAAGCTTCAGAAGCTGAAATTTCTAGGGTGCGAAGCTGAAATCTTGAGGAAGGTTGTCTAAAAATTTCAGATCTTGGTTCGCAATATTTGAGGAGATATCATCTGTGGAAGTTAGGTATATTTTCAGGCTCATAAACAGGTCATCGTGGCATTTGCGCTATAAATTTTTTTTTACGAAGGGTCAGAGTCTGAAATTAATATGGTGCGAAGCTGAAATCCTGAGGAAAGTCGCCAAAAAATTTCAGAACTTGTTTCGCAATATTTTTGGAGATATGATCTGTGGAAGGTAGTGCTTTTTCAGGCTCCTGAATTTCATCTCAAAGAGGTGATCGTGGGAAAAGTTCAATAACTCTCTCTCTGAAGATTGGATTGGAGTTCCGTCAAAAGTGGTCATAAGTACACAGCCTGTAGTTTCTTCGCTATCATTTTCAGAGACAAAGGAAAAAACAATGACACGTGGCAAGTCGTACAAGTTCGCTCTACTGAACCAGTCCAGAATTAGGTAATTGTGGGAGATTGGACACAACTTTGTCTTGGAGCATCAAAATCAAGTCAGACCTGTGGAATTTGAAAGAAGCTTCAGAGGGCTACTACAGGGCTGAATTTCAGATATCAAAGATTTTCAAGCACAGAGATAATACAATTTCAATATCGAGCTCCTCAAAGCTAGTAAAAGGTGTGTATTTTTTTTTCGAATTGCATAAGTCTTGTTTGAAGAATCAAGTTGAATTGATTCCAAGGGCATCTTTTAGAATAGATATCAATATTGGATTCTAAAATGGCCCCAAAAAAGAATTCAACACCCATTAAGCCTTCAGAAGGCTCTACTATGACTCATGAAGATGAAGAATGGCAACATGACATATCAAAATTACAAGAGCAAATTTCGCTCTCGCAAAGAACAACAAAAAATGAAATGGAAGTTTTGAAGAAAGGCGTGGAAACTAAGATGAATGGTTTGGAAGCTAAGATGGATGGCATGGAAGTCGGCATGGAAGCTAAGATGGATGACATGAAGAATGATCTAAAAGCATACATGGAAGGCTTGATGACAAGCTTAAAACCGGAAATGATTCCTAATGGCGGAAATATAGGAGAAGAACCTCCTGATGAGAACAAAATAAATGTTAATCATGATTCCAGGAGCATCAAAATCAGGTCAGACCTGTGGCATTTGAAAGAAGCTTCAGAGGGCTACTACAGGGCTGAATTTCAGATATCGAAGATTTTCAAGCACAGAGATAATACAATTTCAATATCGAGCTCCTCAAAGCTAGTAAAAGGTGTGTATTTTTTTTCCGAATTACATAAGTCTTGTTTGAAGAATCAAGTTGAATTGATTGCAAGGGCCTATTGTAGAATAGATATCAATATTGGAGTTTGAAATGGCCCCTAAAAAGAATTCAACACCCATTAAGCCTTTAGAAGGCTCTACTATTACTCATGAAGATGAAGAATGGCAACATGACATGTCAAAATTACAAGAGCAAATGCAACAAATTTCGCTCTTGCAAAGAACAACAAAAAATGAAATGGAAGTTTTGAAGAAAGGCGTGGAAACTAAGATGAATGGTTTGGAAGCTAAGATGGATGGCATGGAAGTCGGCATGGAAGCTAAGATGGATGACATGAAGAATGATCTAAAAGCATACAGGGAAGGCTTGATGACAAGCTTAAAACCAGAAATGATTCCTAATGGCGGAAATATAGGAGAAGAACCTCCTGATGAGAACAAAATAAATGTTAATCATGATTCCATAAACTCGAATGTTGGTGGAAAGAACCACCATATTCAAAAAATGGATATGAGGAAGTTTGATGGAAAGGATCCTGTAACATGGATACTACAGATGGAGCAATATTTTGATCTCCATAACGTGCAAAACACGCAAAAGGTACGCATTGCAACTTTACATTTAGAACAAAATACATTTGTATGGTATCAATGGCTTTGCTCCCGTAAAAAAATTGTCACTTGGTCAATTTTACGGAGGAAATGATAGCACATTATGAGGATACAAAGAGCAACACCTTCTTTAGCCAATTGATAAATCTCAAACAAAAGGGTTTAGTGGGGCAGCACATTGAGGACTTCCAAAAAATTGAATATAAGGGTAACTGATATTCCAGAGGAACACAGGATTGATCTCTTCATAGGCACTTTAAAGGATAACATCCAACATGAAGTTCGCGTTTTGGAACCTGATTCATTGGAGAAGGCATTCGGGTTGGCAAGAAAAGTTGAATGTAAAATTATGGCGACAAGGAAGCCTACCACTCAATTCTATAAAGAAGGAAGTGTTGCTACGCCTAGATTTCCACAACCTACAAGGTTGACACCACAACAATTGGAAGAAAAAAGAGCAAAAGGGTTTTGCTACAGTTGTGATAGCAAATACACTAAAGGTCATAAGTGTGCTGAGAAGAAATTATTTTACATAGATTGTGAAGAAGAAGAAGAAAATGAACAAGAAGAGGATATACACCAGGAACCACCCCTAGAAGAAGAAGAAATAAATCCGACCATATCGTGTAATGCAATGGCAGGAATTACCACTCCTCAAACTCTCAAGATAGAAGGACATATAAAGAAGAAAAGGGTAATAGTGTTGATTGATTCAGGTAGCACCCATAATTTTATTCATTATAAGGTAGCCAAGGAATTAAATTGTTTCCTATACCCAGCACCCGAATGTCAAGTGATGGTTGCAAATGGAGGAACTATAAATTGCTCTGGAAAATGCCATAATATCAAGCTAACCATGGGGGAATATGTATTGACTAGTCCAATGCTTTCCATTCCTATGGGAGGTGCTGATGTTGTACTAGGAGTACAATGGTTACAATCTTTGGGGACGGTAGCTTTTAATTTTTCAAGAACTTTTCTTGAAATTTTTTTCAGAAGGAAAGGAAGTCGAATTACGGGGTATTGAAGGGAAGCCGGGAAGGATAATAAGCTCTAATGTCATAACAAAGCTTCTAAAGAAAGAACAACGAGGCGTAATTGCACAATTATGCTCACTAGAAGTTCCGACATCAAAATCATCTATTTCTGCAGATCTCCAACAAGTCTTGGACAATCATTCCAAGGTGTTTGAAACTCCCAAAGGACTCCCACCTATTCATGATCATGATCATGCTATTCATTTGATTCCGGGAAGTGTTCCTCCAAACATCGGGCCTTATAGATATCCTTACTTCCAAAAGAGCGAAATTGAACATATGATTGCAGAAATGTTAGAGGCGGGTATAATTCAACCTAGTCAAAGTTCTTTCTCTACTCCTGTAGTATTGGTACACAAGAAGGATGGATCATGGCGGATGTGTCCGGATTATAGGACTTTTTGGAACAAAGACTATCTTCAGAAGAGCAGCAAAAATGGGTCACAAAGATGTTGGGTTATGACTTTGAAATAATCTACAAAAAAAGGAAAGCTTAATGTTGTTGCAGATGCACTCTCAAGAAAGAATGAAGAGGTGGAAGCATTGCTTTGTGCCATTTCTATTATCCAACCACATTGGATAACCGAAGCAAGAGATGAATGGAAGAAGGACAAAGATGTATGGACACTCATTCAAAAGTTGCAGCAAGATCCTAGTACATCCGATACATTTAGTTGGAAAAATGATTCCTTATGGTACAAAGATCGCTTATATCTTTGTAAGGATTCCCAACTAAAACAAAATATTCTTCTGGAATTGCACACTTCTCCTTTAGGAGGACACTCAGGATTTTTAAAAACTTACCACATGGTGAAGAAAGAATTTTTTTGGGATGGCCTTAAATCTGATATTCAAAATTTTGTGGCGGAATGTTTGGTTTGCCAGCAGAATAAAGTGGAAACAATTAAGACCCCGAGACTTCTACAACCTTTATCCATTCCAAGTCAACGTTGGGAGGAGATTTCAAAGGATTTTATCACAGGTTTACCTAAGTCCGAAGGAAAGAGTGTCATCATGGTGGTAGTTGATAGACTTACCAAGTATGCACACTTTTGTGCATTATCTCATCCATTTAAAGCAAGTACAGTTGCTACTACATTTATGGACAGAATTCAAAAGCTACATGGAAGCCCAAGGGTTATTGTGAGCGACAGAGATCCCATTTTTACTGAAATTTTTTGGACGGAGTTATTTTCTTGTTTGGGTACTCAATTAGCTCATAGCTCATCTTATCATCCTCAATCTGATGGTCAAACTGAGATAGTAAATAAATGTTCGGAAGGATATCTTCGTTGTTTTGTATCTGATAAACAAACACAATGGGTCAAGTGGTTACCTCTCGCTGAATGGTGGTATAACACTTCCTTCCATACTGCAGCGAAAATGACCCCATTTATGGCACTTTATGGATATCATCCACCATCGATCACATCATCTTTAAGGGAAAATTCGAAGGTTCAAGCAGTGGAAGATCACATCGAGCATCAGCAAGAAGTTCTCCAACTCTTAAAGGATAACCTGAATTTGGCACAAAATCGAATGAAACAACAGGCAGATCAACATCGTAGCGAGAGAAGTTTTGATGTAGGAGATTGGGTATTTTTACGGCTACAACCATACAAACAAATGTCCCTCAAGCAAGCTAAGAAGGATAATAAATTATCACCAAAGTACTATGGTCTTTACAAGGTGTTGCAAAAGATTGGTACCATCGCATACAAATTGGAGCTTCCTGCTTTTTCGCGAGTACATCCAGTCTTCCATGTTTCATGCTTAAAGAAGGTTATAGGAGAAAATCTTCCAGCTCAAACAATATTGCCAGAACTTGATGAGGAAGGAAAAATCATATTGGAACCAGAAGCGGTCATGGAAACAAGAACTCGACAACTACGGAATCGATCAATTTCAGAGTATCTCATCAAGTGGAAGAACTTACCCACCGAAGATTCTACATGGGAGGATGAGAATTTTATACAGAAGCACCCAGAGCTACTCAAGCGTTGAGGACAACACTTTTTTGAAGGAGAGGGGCATGTTAGGTCCCTATATTACTAGTATAGTCCCTTATTGTTGTTAGTGTAACCCCCTATTGTTATTATTGTACCCTTGTAACCCCCATTTTGTTATTATTGTGCCCTTAAATTATTATTGTTAGGTCGGCTAGGATTACATTGTGGCCCACTAGGATTACATTATGGCCCCATGGGAGGTTTTGTGAATTGTATCATCCAAGAATTGTTCATTTATGTAATGTATTGGAGGTTGCCCCCTCGAAGTGGCTCATTTCTAAGGCGTTTATATCTCTTTTCTTCTCTTTTTGAGTTGGTTACACAACAGATTGACCCAGAGAGAGCCCTCTCCTGTCCTCGTAGGGATAGCTTCGAGGCTGAGCGTGGTTTGGTGTTGTCCTTATTCTGCCTTATTTCAGCCTAAGGTGGATTTGGGAACTAACCGGTAGGTCTCAAATTGAAGATTTCTGAAGTAGTGAATTGTAGCAAGTTTCCTTTGGATGAATGATTAGAATCTTTCGGTAGTTTCTCTTTTATTCATAAGGTCATGATTTTTTTCATGGTTTAGATAGATGTTATTTTCTCTTTTACATTTCTTAGTTTATGCAATAATTTCTCTTTTGTTTACATTCTAATTGGTAGGATTGATATCATAGTTCAGTTTAAATAGTTATATTATTCAATTGTTAATTAGGAAACATACAGGTTAATCACTATGTCATAAGAGTAAAAACGAATTGATTATTCTTTGTTTATTTTCCATACATTGCTAAGTCTTGCAGAATTATGGTTATGTGAGAATTTCTTAGGAAAATAGAAAAAAAAATGTTGTTTGCAAACTAAGTATGTTAAAGTTAGCATGATTAGAATAGGATTGGAGTTTGGTTAACATTGAAGACTAACAGAAATTGATATTTCTTAAGTTTAATTGTTTTAGTTATAAGAAATGATTTTTGAGTTAGGTACACAATACAGTTAGTTTAATGAGAGTTTGATGCAAGAGAAAAACCACCCCAAGTCAAAGTTGAAATTCATGAACCTTCGAGAACACAAGCATGGAATGAAAACAAGATTTACTCACGATTCGTTTGAGTTTTTTTGTAATTTTTTATTTTACACAGATTTTGAGGGATGTGAGAGACCTTAAAATAGATTGGATCTCAAAATATCTGATCCTTAAAACTGTATTGGGGCAATATACATTATAATTGTGAATGTTTAGAAGGAAGGTCTAATGCAATGTAATACCAGGGCGAGTGTGTGTGTTCAGACCATAGAGGCCATAGTACTCTAATCGAATTCAATTTTAATGAAGATTGAATAACTCTGTATTTATTCTAATTTTTTTTTAACTTGGTTTATAAATCCTCTGTGATTGTGTAAATTGTGGTGTGCCATATTCTTTAAATGGAATTGATGAGCCGAATTGACCAGCAGAGTGAGATCTGAATTTGTGGCTATCATGGAGTCTTGAGACTCTACATATTGAATAGGGGATTGTACGACCATGGAAATGTTGAAGGTTGAATGGAAAACGAGGATTCCATAAAAAATATAGGGCAAAAGATCAATGGTCCGTTTTGAATTCACAAAGTTAAATAAGATAATTTGCGACGTGATGAAGAGGAGCCACGTGTCGCATAGAGATCAAGCGCATATCACACATCGCATGCGATATGGGGAGCACCTACCAGTGGAATGATAAATCAATGAATTTCCAAAGTGCCATAAGGTTTGGGTTGTGAAGATGCGATGCGACATCATCATCACAATGTTTCGCATTGGCATTGTTATTGTTTATGTTTAAAGTTATTTGGTATAAGCCGCAACAGGCGATATTGTAAAATCTATGAATTTCGATATTGCGACCTACTATGAGCTTAAGGAAAATGTTGTGTGCTTCCGAGTATATGTGGGCCTATAACCCACAGGTCCATGGATATTGTGTAAATTGCAGTTTCAGCTACATCAAAGTGGTATCAGAATAGGGAAATATTTCCTGCAGAGTGAGTTTTGCATGCAAAGGAAGGAGGTACAATTATGTTGAGGATTGGTTAGCGTGTGGTATTTATATTTTATGCAGGTAGTGGCAGAAGAAGGTGAGAGTATTGCAGCACCCTAGAGCTATGACTGCTGAATTGGTTCTAGAGCAGAGAAACAGAGAGATGTTGAAAGTCTGGGCTTAGAGGAGAGAATATTAGTGAGGTATCATGTAGCAGGGAGGACTTACTACTGCAAAGGTTTTGTTGCAACTCACGAACGTTGTTATGGAAAGATCAGAAAGTACATTCCATTGAGGATGTGGGTAGAATTGCTAAGAAAAAGAAAAGGACTTGGTATTGATAGCAAGTAGCAGAATTGTTACAAATATCAAGAAGGCATATGACTAGGAGGTCATAAAATTTTTGTACCTTGGGAGTCTGATGCAGGATCAAAACCAACCCAAGTCAAAGTTGAAATTCGTGAACCCTCCAGAACGCAAGCGTGGCATGAAAATGATATTTACTCACGATTCATTTGAGTTTTTTTTTAATTTGTTATTTTACATAGATTTTGAGGGATGTGAGAGACCTTAAAATAGATCATATCTCAAAAGATCTGATCCTTAGAATTGTATTGAGGTAATATATATTGTAAGTGTGAGTGCTTAGAAGGAAGCTGCGATACAATTTAATACCAGGGCGAGTGTGTGTGTTCAGGCCACAGAGGCTATAGTACTGTAATAGAATTTTATTTTCATGAATATTGAATAACTCTGTATTTATTCTGATTTTTTTTAACCTGGTTTATAAATCCTGTGTGATTTTGTAAATTGTGGTGTGCCATACTGTTTAAATGGAATTGTTGAGATGGATCAACCAACATAATGGGATCCAAGTTGGTGGCTATCATGGAGTCTTGAGACTCTGAGTACTGAATTGGGGATTGTACATCCATGGAAATGTTGAACGTTGAATGAACGACAAGGATTCCATCACAAATACTAGGAAAAATATCAACGGTCCACATTGAATTCACAAAGTTAAATAAGATAAGTTGTGATGCGATGAATAGGAGCCACGTGTCGCCATAGCAATCAAGCACATATTGCACATCGCATGTGATATGGGGAGAAACTACCAACGGAATGATAAATTAGAGAATTGCCAAAGTGCGATAAATTTTGGGTTGCAAAGATGCGATGCGACATCGTCATCGCAATGCTTCGCATCAACATTATTATTGTTTATCTTTAAAGTTATTTAGTATAAGTTGCAACAGGTGATATTGTAAAATCTGTGAACTCTGATATTGCGACCCGCTACGAGCTTCAGAAAAATGTTGTGTGCTTCCGAGTATATGTGGGACAATAACCCATAGGTCCGCAGATATTATGTAAATTGCAGTTTCGGCTACATCAAAGTTTCATTTCATTTTTATGCTTGTTGATTTCTCATGTCCTGAGAATTATATTAGTTGTAGTTTTGTTTGAATTGTCCAATTTATTTAGTTTAAACATCGTTTGAGTGAGAATGAATATTGTTGAGATTGAGATTTAGCATAGGCTTACTTTCACTTCGAAATAGTTTTGGATTCTTTTACTTAGATTAAATAGATTTTAGACTAAGTTTTCCATTTACTTAGATTACGATTAAAATTGTAATTTGTATTGCTTGGATTGCAATTAATATTGTTCAGATGTAGATTAGAGTTACTTTTATTTGAACAGTAATTAGAATTTATTATTTGTATTTCTTGAGCATGTTTTCATAAATTGATTAGTTTCAAACTATAAATTATAAATAGGGATTTTGTACTTAAATAATAAATTTATTTCACATTCTAGTTTAGGTCAGATGCTCTGATTTTGCGTTACTTGCGGTTGCGCCTCCAAGTTTTACGACCGCAGATGGATAATTTAATGTTGTAATTATAAGTCATATAATCTCCCCAACACACATTTCCTCATATTTTCCAGAAAGGGCTCATATTTTCATAAAAATTAAGAAAATATGCAAAATCAGCATTATGCCTCTGTTTTTGACAGGCGTTGTGCATCTGGAGACGCCTTGCGAGAATGAGTTTTTGAAGGACTTCCCATGGATAATTTTAAAAAATTCAAAGTGTTCTGGAAACTAGAAAGGAAGATATAGCTTACCATTCTCTCATATTTCCAATTTGACTTCAGTATAGTGCCAAAATGTGGCCTCCATGTTGGCGCTGCGCATCTGCAAATTTCTGATATTTTTATAAAAATTTCGCTGTGTAATTTTCTCCAATTTCCAGTTTGACATTTGTAAAAGTGAAAAAGTGAATGTAGATGAATGTAAAGGTAAAAATTTAAATTTAAATATTAAAAATGGAGTTGAACAGGTGTTTTAACCCTCATTTATTGCTTTGAGTAGATGTCTCTTAGTGGTTAGATAAAGGATGAATTTGTTGTGCAACCTCCCTAGTGTGTAGCAGACTTCAGATAGGGGCATGAATGTGATTTTATTGCTAGAAAATTTGACCTGCAATGGAGTATTTCAACCTTAGTATATATATGAGGACTTTTGTAATCGTTTCCAAGGTTTGGAACATTGGACATTGAACTAGTGTATTTCATTTTGTCAAAGTAATACACTGAATACAAAGAAAAGTTGCAGCTTAAATTTAGGGATTCATGTTGTGAGCTTGTATGGCTATGTTTATCTTTTGTAATTCACTTCATTCAATGATTTATCTCTCCATTACATATATATTGCTTTCACTCATTATCTTTAAAGTTTTTAAGAAATATTCATGGGGAATACATGCCCTGTTTTGATGAGATGATAATGTTGTGTTTATTTTGTTTTTAAGGAATGAATTCATAATTATATGCTTGTTCTTGATCTCTCTTTTTATCCTACACCATTGTTATCACTGGAAAATCGGACAAGAAAAGATGACATTATTTACTCTCAGGTAGAAGGATTTACAAGGCTGAAAGAAATTAGAGAATATAAAGTATTTAAAAATCTGTAACATCTGAAAGGAAAAATAAAATTGCGAACAGGAAGAACTAGTCTAATATTCCTTTGCGTGCAAAATTCTTCGATAAGCACGCTTTTGCATGCCTTTTGCTAAAAAATGCGCGCAATATTGGGAGTGACGGAAGTCACTTTCCGAGACCACAAGGCACACTCCAGGACATTTATTCCACACTTGAAGCCACCTAAGGACAACCACCCAAGCCTCCTTAGGACATCAAGGGAGCACACAATGGAATAAATGTGGCACACAATGGAATCACCCTCCTCTCGTGGGTCACTATCCACAATGTACCAAGAGAGGGAAGGAGGATTTTAATTCTCCTATAAAAGGCCACCCAGAGATGAACAATATGAGAGTACATTGTTATGTTGGCCAAAATTTCCCCAAGAAATACCAGCAGTGTGTGATTTGGAGCAGAGATATAGGGGATTTAGTTGTTGTCCATCCAACAACTCCAGTCCACCATAGTAGAGAGAGGGAGACTTTGTGCCAAGGCAGCTTAGAAGTAAAGACATCCTTACATCGGGACTTGGAGCTCCATAGTTCCAAGGGCCCCTTGGCAAGTGGGTTAAAGTTTCATCGTCATTTCCTACCAGTACTCAATAAGAGGGGAGGTAAGTGCCGCCGTTTGGATTATTGAAGTTGTTTGACTCTATTTAGAGATTTTGTGTTATTTTTTTTAGTTTTAGTTTAATTTTTATGTTTGAATATGAATGTTATTTCTCTATCTAGTATGTTTATGTTTTAGCATGTTCCACTTACTTGCTTGAATCCATCTATTTTCTGCCTGTGACCAATAACTTAAGAGGGAAAAACCACCCCTCTTAAGCAAGTGTGATTTGGTACATTCGCGTGCCAAACACAGAAACACATGATTGGCGACTCCACTAACTTTTATTTCCAAGTTTATGTGGTTATGCCTTTTTGCAGAGACCTCCGTCTTTGCTGTGGAGTTGGGCTGGAATTGCCCCCTTTCTCTACTTCATTGCCTGGTTCATCCCTAGTGACAGACTGAAGTAGAAGAGCTCCCAAAAATTACTTTGCAGGAAATTTGCATGCATTTCTCACAAATAGGCACGCTATAGTGCATGCGTTCAGAGCTGACCTGTGTGCAAAAATCATGCATGTTTCAGCCTTTTGCACACAAAAAACATAAGTGGAATTTTCTCCACTAATTCCATCTTTTCCTTCTTGTAAAAGTGACTGGCAGCCCATAATACATCTGCCAGCACTGGTTGAGGTTCCCTGCAACTTGCTAAAGCTCATTCTTAGCTACTTTTAGTAGCCTAGGTGTGAGTTTTATTTCAAGTTGACTTTTGCAAAGTTAACACATAGTTTAAGTACGAGACAGATTAACTTGCATTCTGAAATAATTTATTTTTTACAAATTTAGGTACCAAAACACCTAGATAATTAGCCAAAGTACGTGGCCCAAGTCCACGCATGCTTACCTAGTTATTTTTTCTAGTGTAAAAGACATTAGTTTAGTTCAATTTTTGCACTAGGATTTAGGGACCAGGATCGAATTGTTGATAGAAGAGCAAGTAATCTCTGCTACCTTTGCACCCTCTGGTTATCCTAGGCAAGAATATGAACACTCTCTATTCACAACTCACCATCTCCCTATAGTTGTTCACATAGATTAACTAGAAAAACTTGAAAGCGGCCCATATCCACGCATGTTTTTCTTTTGAGCATGGAACAATAGAAGATAGTTTAAATAGGGGATTTTGAAAAGGATCGTATCATATCCACACGTTCAAACTATGTGCTTCTTCACTTTCTGATCACACACATCCACACCCTAAGAAAAGTAAAGACACCTAAAACTAACTTAACAAAACTCACGAAGTTCTCCCCATAGGGGCCACAAAATAATTTATAGTCTAAGTTGGTATCAAGGGGGTAGGCATCCAATAAGCCGCCTTGGTCATTCTTCATATTGAAACATATAAGTTGACTTTTTAAGGAGATTTCAAATCCACCTATCAGCCCATGGAAAATAAAACCAGAGCATGGAAAAGACTCGATTCAGAGGGGGTTAGGCTTAGGTGAAGTGCATGCGGTATCAGTTGGGGCTACCTGACCCAACTGATACTTGGTACTATTAGCTGAGCTACAAAGAAGCCCAAGACTCGAACGCTCACGTGTGACGGTGGTGCTTAGTGGCAAAAATTAGAGAATCCTTTCCCTATAGGTGACGGTGCAGGAAAGCACTAGATCATCTACCCTTACCTTGGTGGAATTTCTTCAGTTGAATGGGGGCGCCGCCAGTTCCTTTGGGATGTTGTGCCAGCATTCGCAAGATATATTCTCAAGGCCCAGTTACATTTGAGTGTGTGAGGATCATTAGGTCTTCTAGGATTTGAGTATCATATGCAAACAATAAAAAACCATATTTTTTGATTGATCGATCACATAGGATTAATCTAAAGGGAAAATTTATTTTATTTTTTCATTGTTTTATGTATGTGATCAGAATTTTTCTTTGATCCTCTTAAATTTCTCCAAATCCATACCTAGTCAACACCAGAATGGACCCAACGGGACCTCATCGATATAGACGTATTTTGGAACTCCCCCCATTACTGGGAGGGGTTCCAGGTCTTTCGCCATTTAGGCATCAAATACAGAACACTACCACCCTTATTGGTTCATCCTTTATCGGGGCATATTTAATTGGGAACCTTAGTGAGTCTCCCAACACCACACCAGTGAACACCACCATAGGGTCACCACACACCACTCCTCCCACAACCCCTAGCTGGAAGAGGAGTGCTACCCATTTGGGAAGCCAGTTGAATGCACGGCAGGGTACATCACTGACAAACCCTATCCCTAAGCAGAACATCGTGTTTTCACAAAATGCAATGGATAAAACCTCACATTCACCTTTTCTAGCTTCATTAAATATACCAAATTTAACCAAGTTGACAAACGATCCCATTGCGCACAACCCCATATGGCCTCCCATGCCCACAAATCTCCCTTTGGACATTCCAAAATTTGGAGAGAAGCAAGCGGAAGACCCCGGAAATCATGTTACGAATTTCCACCTATGGTGTTCATCGAACAACATCATTGATGATACTATTCGACTAATACTGTTTCAATGCACTCTAATCAGAGTGGCAACGAAATGGTATGTGGAGCAAACATCTGCTACACATGGAACCTTTAGCGCTCTTGCCACTGCGTTCCTGACCTATTTTTAGTTACCCATCCACCACAATTCCGGAATGGAATTACTAACACACTTTAGGTGTAATATTCCCAATTAGGTTTTAGCTATTTGGAATATTATATGTTGCTTCTATTCATAGTCTAGAAGAATAAGTGGGGTTGGGAGACCCTTAAAAATATTTAGTAGGAATAAACCACTTTTAGTATGAATGTGGATCAGTTTAGATAGTCAAAATAAAGCCACCTTGGGTGTGAAAGGGGGGAATGCATGTAGATTGTGTCAAGGTTGACCAAATCAAACAACGATGCCAAAGAAGAGAGTGGAGCTAGTGGGGACAACGGAGTTTTGGGGGAGGAGTCTTTGCATGGAAGTAACCTCATAAATGAGTGGGTCCAAGGGTGAGGAAGCTCACCAATAATATAAGGGAAGGGATGGTAGCCATGACATCCATTCAGAATATTTTTTATGTTTGAGTCTTATGAATTATTTCATGCTTTAGTTGTTTAGCTGAGTTTGTTGTACTGTTTAGTACAAGGGAATTTCCATGCGGGAATCCCACACTCTATCTTGGAGGACTTGAGAAGGAAATCTAAGAGGAGTATTCTGATCTTCATTTCCACCATCTGGCATTGGGCCAAGCAGTCACCTATAGCCACAATGTAGTGTCCTTGAGGAACTGCATTATTTCTCATGGTGTTGCAGTGGAGGGGTGCAAAACCCTGTTTATGAGCTAGTTTCCTAGTGAAAGGAGAAGCCTTTCACTTGAAAAGATATGGAGGAGAAGTTACAACCATATCTTTGTCATTTCATCCATTTTTCATCATAGCTTTAATGATACAGTGTGATTCAGCCATAGAGTTTCCGTTTGCACTTTTTGCATCTTGTGTATTTTAGGAAACCCTTGCCAGGTTATCTTGGGATTGTGTTTGAGAGACTAGTTCTCCATTTTCAGCTCCTTTTGAGTAATATATCAAAAGATCCATTCATATCTATTTTCTTGTACCAGTAACCCTCATTGGGCCTACACTATCATGTATTCCAACATTTCTCTATTGCAGCATCCCTTGGGATTCTAGTATTTATGGGCTTTGGAGGCTTTTTTTCCTATTTTGAGTGATTTGTTCCTCAACACATTGTATATTTTGCTGCTCTAATACATAATCTAATGGATATATGATTTTCTTATCTGTTTTGCATCCTTATTTGCTGCACATTTCAATTTGGTGTTAAATATTGTTGTCTTTCCTAATTTGGAATATTACAGTGGTATCAGAGCTCTAATATTGGCTCAACTTGTGGGGCAATACATCTATGGCCATGGAGGAGAAAGAGATCCCAAAACTTCTTCTTCAGACCATGTAGAAAATTTCAAAAGATATCAAGGAGATGAGATTTGAAAGACAGAAGGAATCCCCTAGAGGGTTTCACCATGGAGAAAGCTCCAACACCTCACATTTATGGTGGGAGAAATCAGTAGCACAACCTTCTTCACAACGCTCCACTATGCCCAAATTCCTATCATTGGAAGGTGAGGAAGGAGGGCCTTTGAGGGAATAAACCCTTGGTGACTATGTTGTGGAATATGAATCTCAATCCCAGAGGTTCAAGGAGCATTTGAACTTTCAGGAGTTCTGTCAGATCAAGGATTGAAGGAGATCCTTCAATCACCATAAAAATGGAAGGTACATGCAGAACCAAGATCTACATCACAATTTGGGAAAATTATTTTTTCCCTCTTATAATGCATCACCCAAGTGCACAACTAAGGCTTGGGTAGAAAAGTTGGATACTTACTTCCAACTCAACAGAGTTTTATAATTGGAGGCTATCAAAATAACAGTGCTGCACCTAGAAGGTGAGGCACATGAGTGGTGGTTTCATGGATTATATACACTTGGGCATGCTAGTATCACTTCATATTCAGACTTCACCCGAAGGTTGGTGGAGAGATTTGATCCTAGGGATCCAAAATCACACTTTGTGTGGATAACCAAGCTCAATAAATTAGGAGATTCAGAAACTTATAGCTCTGAGTTTCTAAAAATTTTAGTCATGGTATCTGACCTCACTATGACCAAGAGAGTATGCATGTTCATTGATGGGATGGTTGAACCATTGCATGGGTTGGTGAAATATACTAGACCAACTATGCTCCAAGAAGATATGGAGAGGGCTAGGGACCTACAACATGCTTTAACCAAGTCAAAGGGTCCTTTTCAGCGAAATATCTCCTCTTACAGAAAGGAGGGTCGGGAGAAGAAATCCCTTGATAATGACCGGAGGGATCTAAGGAAGAAGAAACTTTTTTTCAATTGTCCGGAGCCATGGGTATCAAACCACCAATGTGTTGTAGGGAAGGCACATTGTATTGGGATATTTTCTAACGAGGAGAAGGAGACCAGTGCTGTAGCAGCAGGAGGAGGTGCACCACCCATGGGATATGTAGTGGGAGAATTTGCTCCAATGGGAGGAACTCTTGCAGCTTTTAGGGGAGTTCCCAAGTATCTAACTTTAAGGGTTAGAGGCACTATTCTGGGGCAAAGAGTATTAGTATTGGTAGACAGTGGAGCTACCCATAAATTTTTTGACACACAGTTGGTGCAAAGGAGGGGAATTCACATAGAATATTTTGAGGGTTTCCCAGTTTTGGTTCTGAGAGCTAGAACCATGCAGTGTGCCAAATATGTTCGGGCATTAACCATCACTATGGGGACCTACACACTGACAGACCACTTCTTTGTGGTTGATATTCCAGACACCAATGTGATATTGGGTGTCTAGTGGTTAATCACCTTAGGGAAGGTTACCACAGACTGGGAAACATTGGAGATGGAATGGACAGTGTTAGCCCCCTATAAATTTTTTGACGAGCAAACAGGGGACTAAATTGTTTTTGAGCCTTCAAGGAATGCATTTTTCCTGAAAAAACATCATCCTTGAAAGACTCTTCATGGCCTCTACCCTTTGATTATTTCCCTCTGCTATTCTTAATCCAATAAGCCTCATTGATTGTGAAACATTGTGCCCCAAGAGGCCTTCATTTGCCCCTTGTGCCCCTGCAGATTTCTCCATTTCATCCCCTCTTCCTATTTTTCATAACCTCCCTTTTTACCCCAAAATCCCTCCCCTAATCCTTCTAAACCATCCCAAAATCCCCTTTAAACCATACTCACACCCATGTTTGGTTTAAAAAACCCCTCATTCCCTTTATCGTTACCCTTTCCTAGCCCCAAATTGCATTAAAAAGGGCCGAAAACCCACATTTGAAAATATATAAGGTTTAGCCCCTTTGGCCAGCCCCCAAAACCGTTTTCCCACGTGACCTGTGCACTAGAGCCTGGCACTAGCCTGAAGGCACTTATCGCAAATATGTATCGGGAGTGTCTTGAGCCGTCGATCTATACCGATCAGACGGTCGTCGCGACCTGCATAGCATCCGTCGCCCGCCCCCTTCACCGCCCCGATCACATATCCACCGTCCGTTAATCCAAAAATCAACGGTTAGTAGCTTACCCGCCCCGGTGGTCCCCGCGCCAAAACACTGTTCCGAAACTAGCGGTATCTATCGCACCGCGTTTGGAGGTTGAGCGGTATTTTCCATTTCATAATGATTCCATTCATCGCATGACGTGTGGCCCCCAGCACTGTTCAGAAACCGCTCCCCATCACGCGTTAAATTTCGGCGTTTGACCCGACGCGATATTCCCGTACACCGTCCGATCTGAAGCCGTTAATCCAACGACAATCGCACCACAAAGCTGCATGGGGGATAATCCAAGGCAAGCAGTCCCATGGCCCACCATCTGTCACCCTCTGATGCGCTCTCAACCGTCGATCTCCTCCTAAGATCGAACGGTCTAGATTTAATGCATGCTCGCCATTGACTCAGTCCTGCCACGTCACCCATTCCACGTGTTTCATCACAATGTTCGTCCGTCCCCTTTATAATTCATGCAAAGGTCAAATCTTAATGTTTTACGTAAACTTTCCATCTCACCGCTCTCCATATACATCTCACACTGTTCCATGATGTTTTCCTCCACATTACCTCCTGCGTTCATCATCCTCATCCATGTTATGCCACCATTTTCAATATCTCCACTGCATCCGCCCACCCCATATATAGTTTTCTTAACAGGTTTTCGTGTTTTGCAGGGTTACAGGCCAGTGGAAAACCACCATGATTCACAGTCTCTATTACAGTGACAAAGAAAATAGGGAAAGCCATGTGCAGAGATCGAATTTATGAAGAAAGGCCTGGGAAGGTGTTACGACATGACTTTCATTAAAGGAACAAGGTTAAACTCTGTAAAAATTTTCCAGAGACATTAATGGAGCAGGCAGAGAAATATCAGTAAATGACCAAGGAATTAAATCATCAGTATTGAGGATTTTAAGCCTTAATCCAGGGTTTATAAGGTAAAGGTACCATATCGAAGACATTGTGGATCTCTCAGAAGGTCCAATGCACAGAAAACCATATTAGCAGAGTTTTGACATCAGCAAAACTTTCTTCCATAAAAGGACAAGGTGCCCATACCGTATGCATTCTATACCGTGTTCTAGGGAGATTTGCGGCCCTGACAACAGTCCTACGCTATCAGGTGCATTGGTTACACAGTATGGCAGACCCTAACATCATTTTTCTACCTTTTTTTTTAATTCACCAGAGTACTGCAAAAGTACTACAACAAAGTACATCAAAGACATACCTGGAGTAAATGCAGCTTGACGAAGACCACTCTTTCATCCAAAGAGTACTGAAGATAAATGCCCAGAATTTAAAACAGAATGGGGCCTTGGCCCTCTTCCTCTTCTGAGTTTTAATGCTATATTTAGTTCTCTGTCTACCTCCTCAGTCTCTTTCATCTATAAATTTTATGAAGAAAATCATTGTAAAGGTTGTTGATCGGATATCTGTGAATTGCAAGCTGTTTCTTTTGAGACATGTTCTCTGTGTAAAGTTGTAAGATAGGCTGAGGAAGATGTTTTCAGACTGAATATCAAGCTATTGGTAATTTTGTACTTGACTGGTGTTGCTCTTTAATATGACAAGCACATTTATTTGGATCCTGATTTAAAGCAGCGGTGATGTTTTTCTCTCTCTGTCTACGTTCTCCTTTTTAGTTCATTACATTTCATTTCTGCTGGCTTGCATCAGAAATTTGGCATAGGATTTACCCTTGTTAGGTACCCTATGTTTCTTCTCTCCTTGCCTTCAATGTTTTCTGCTGTATGTGTTATCTGAGGATTGATTTCAAACTAATTTAACTAGTGTAGTGGTTCCATATGCTGCTAGCTTATGTATGAATTAATAGATTTGTTCTTAGATGTTCTTGTTAGGCTTTAATTGAATGAATTGGGAAACTGGGAGTTTAGAACTCTGTCTCCGTCTCATTAGGGTCCTTTTCAATTAATTGAGCCTTTCTAAGTTCCCTTAATTTGGAGGCCAAAGCATTGGGAGTTCAAAGTCTCTCTCTGATCTCAGGTTTCCAACTTTGTGTTCTAAATCTTTAATGTTTCCTTGTCTGAAGAGTTAGCCTTTAAGTTTTGGAACACAGGTAGTCCAATGGCATGTCCTGTCCCTGGATCTGATTTCTAAAGGTCACCTTGAAGGTTTCCTTTCTTTCACCTTCTCTCTACCTTTTCATGCCACACTATCATCTTTAAGATCCAATGCTTTAGATGACTAGCCCAACTGAAAGCCTGTGTATTGAATAGCAAGTAAACCCTTTCCTGACTCCATTGCCCAATGGTCTTGAATTTTCTCTGAAATCATCCCTCCTTTTCCTAAAACCCTCTTTGCTCTTCCTTGTCTTATATTGAACCCTTCTTTCCTGATTCCCAACAACCAACCAAACAAAATCAAACAAACAAACCCTGTGCCTATAACTAACCTAATATCCTAACACTGAGCTTCAAAGACATAAAACCTTCACTTATATAGAGATATCCCTCTCTGGACCTAGGAGGGCTAGATCCTGAGGTCTAAAAGTGGTTCTGATGTTTTCTCATCGTTTGGTCATGCCAACCTGGCCAAAACATGGGAACCCAAACAGACAGAAAAAGGGAGTGGTAAACATCATAAAATCAAAGGCATACACACCTATCCACCACAGATTGTCTCAGCACACAGGATGGAAGCTTATTTGCATAGAGGGGGCATAGAGTGGGTAGTAGAACTATGTATGTCAGAAGCAAGGAGCAAGGATTCATAGTATTTTGAGATATCCCACCTGGGAGACCTCCTCACCGAGGATTTGAGCACACTATTGAGTTGGAGCAAGGGATCCAATCATTGATCACCACACCCTAAAGGAATCCCAAAGCCTACAGGGATGAGATTGAGAAGGTCATTCAAGAGCTTTTGGCCATAGGAAACGTTCGGCCTAGCACCAGTCCTTTTGCTTCTTCAGTGATCTTGGTGAAGAAGAAGGATGGCACATTGAGGATGTGCATTGATTATAAAGCTTTGAACAAAAACACCATGAAGAACAAATACGCAATTCCTAGGATCGATGAATTGATGGATGAGCTAAGAGGGTCCAAGTATTTCTATAAAATTGATTTGATATCGGGGTATCATCAAATCAGAGTGAGGGATGAAGACATCCCCAAGAAAAAATTTTGGTGTCACTATGGCCACTTTGAGTTATTGGTAATGCCTTTTGGGCTAACCAATGCTCCAGAAACATTCCAGTCTTGCATGAACCACATTTTCCATGGTCACTTGCGGAAGTTTATATTGGTTTTTTTATGACATTCTCATTTACAGCCACACATGGGCGGAGCATTTGCAGCATATTGACATAGTATTACGCAGTATTAAAGAGTAGCAGTTCTATGCTAAGCTCTCTAAGTGTGAGTTTGGGCTCACAGAGATGCTCTATCTTGGCCACATAGTTGGAGTGGATGGGGTGAGAGTTCATGAAGAGAAGATTTGTGCTATCAAAGATTGGCCCGAGCCAAAGAATGTCACAAAACTCTAGGGGTTTGTAGGCATCTGTACATATTACCAGAAGTTTGTAAAAGGGTTCTCTCAACTAGCAGCACCACATAAAAATATAACTAAGAAGGGAGATTTCAGTTGGATAGACACAACGCAGAGAGCGTTTGATAAGCTCAAGGAGGTGATGAGTAGCTGCCCAATATTAGTTCTGCCAGATTTTACCCAACCCTTTGTGTTGGAATGTGATGCTTCGGGAGAAGGCATTGGAGCGGTATAGATGCAAGGGGGACACCCCATAGCTTTTGAGAGTCAGAATTTGCTGCCACATGAGAGGCTATGCCCCATCTATGATAAGGAGATGCTGGCTATTATGCATGCTTTAGCCAAGCTCCGACAATATTTGGTGGGTAATATATTATGAGTGAATATTGATCATAATAGTCTTTGGTTCTTTCTTGAGCAGAAGCATCTGCAGGCGAGGCAACAGAAATGGGTGAGTAATATCAAAGCATATGAATTTGACATAGAATATGTCAAGGGGAAGATTAATGTAGTGGCAGATACTCTATCTCAGAGGCCAACAACGCTATCTTTGATGAGCATGGATACAAATTGGAAGGCCTAGTTTCTATTGGAATACTCCAAATACCAATTTGCATGTGAGATCATAGATGGATTGGTGACCAATGAGAGGTATAGAGTGATGGATGAGGTCATCTATTACCGAGATCGGGTCTTCTTGGCTAGAGATTCTAAGTTCGAGAAGAAGATTTTGCAGACATCACATGATTCACCACTTGTGGGGAATCAAGAATTCACCAAGACATACCAAGCTATTTGGGAGAGATTCTCATGGAAGGGTATCAAGGATGATGTGCTCCAACACATGAAGGAGTGTTTAGTTTTCTAGCAGAACAAAGGAGAGCACAACCATCCCGTAGGATTATTGCAGCCACTCCCTATTCCAGATGGAAAATGGGAAAGTATCTCCATGGACTTCATCACTGGTCTACCTACAACTCAGGGTAAGGATTGTATCTTTGTAGTTGTTGATCAACTAACAAAGTATTCACATTTCTTTGTTATTTCTACATGATACTGCTTCACAAGTAGTTGAGCTCTTCTTTAGAGATGTGTTTAGACTTCATGGTCTCCCAAAGACCATAGTCAGTGATCGGGATAGCCACTTCATGGGTGGCTTTTGGCAAGAAATTTTTTGGTTAGTGGGTACTGAGTTAACATCAAGTACCAGCTATCACCCACAAACCGATGGAAAGACACAAATAGTAAACAAGTGGTTGGAAGGCTACTTGCGAAACTATTTTTTGGGGCAGCAGAGAGCATGGCTGCACTGGCTCCATTTGGAGGAGTATTTCTACAACACAACCTTTCATATGTCCATTGGCATGACCCCATTTTGAGCCCTTTATGGGTATGTGTTGAGGCCTCAGAAATAGGCGGCGACAACAAAGGGGATAACCACCTGGTTTAGACCTTAAAGAAGTTCCTTTTCTGTTTTGGATAGTGGCTCCGACTGGGTTTAATGGGACTAGTTTCCCAGATTTGGGTTTTTGTATGACTATTGGATTTCTCTCAAAAGATTTTCATAAAGAATTACAAAATCTAAAACAAATTTCTTCTAGAATGCAAAACTTTGAATTAATTCTAATCTAATCTAACCTGGGATAGTACCAATTTTATGCAATCTAAAATGATATCTATTCAATCTGTGATGATTTAGATCATCACAGATTTAATAGGATTAATACTTTTGTAAGATGGTTCTCTTGAGAAATAGTTAATCAAAAGAATATGTAAAATATATCGCATATATCTGATGATCATATATAAAATAAACCAATTTCTATATTTATATCATACAATAGTGCAAATGATATTTCAAACAGAAATAATCGATTTCTTATATAATTCATGAAAGCTAGATTCATCACTAATATTCAAAACAGAATAACCACACATGATAATAGTACCAGATGTTGTCTTGTTCATCTGACCAGTGGTAATAGGCCACATTCAAATCCTCTACCAATAAGTCTTTCAAAGAATACAAAAGTGAATCAACAGTGATCAACAAAATGATATATAATTGAAAAGGCCGTGTTCCATTATTTTATCAAGGCATATACAAACTTACTTACAAGAAAGCATTCTTTGTAAATGTTCTCAATAAAATTCATCCTTCTCTAAATGCATGAGAAGGGTTTAAATAATATACTAACTACTTAAAAAAAAATAGATTATACAAAATATCTTATGAGTTGGTTTCAAACAACCTTCCTCATCCTTAGTATCTACTTGCTAAAAATTTAAATTATAAAAAAATAAAACTAACTAATAATCATGCCTGATGACAAGTTACTACTAGTTGTGCTTTTCTTCTCACAAATGTCGGACATCGGTTGAACTTGTGGAGGTTTTCTGAACTTTGTCTTCATTTGTACAGCAAATATAGCGTCTAGTAAAAGTGGATGTATTCAATGTATAGAATTCAGAAAATAGTTTAGTGTCATGATCTGACTGTGAGGTTTGACGAATAGCTTCCAATATGCTTCCCAATCAGTTTTTTTTAGCTGTGTAAGTGCTTCTTCACGGATTTGACCTGCGTCTTTCCAACTTTGTTCTAAATATTTGATATCAGGAAAATATTTGAGATTTCCTTCTTTAATGAGCCCAGAAGTATGTAATATGTGGTTAATAATTTTGACCATATTCTTTGATATACCTGCTGCTCTAGCTATGGCCAATTCTGCCTGTTTCACTCGTGTATCCCAGTCTATAAAAAGAATATCTTTGAAAGTCTCCTTGATATTTGGGAGATCTGAATTTCTCCCTTATTCTGAATCCCATTCAATATAATCAGAGATTTTGGTATTGAGTTCATTGAAATCAATTCTTTGATCAATGACTGTGTTTGTCAACTATCCACTAATTTCCAAGTGTGGAATTATATTTGTCATTTGTACAAAAAACAGGTTTTTTTGTTTTGAGAGTAAGGCACTTAATGCTGATGCTTCTTTTATGAATTCCTCTCCAGTAGGAATTCCTTCATATTTGGTAAGATCTTCTCTCAATTTTTCAATCAATAATTTTTTGCTAGATAAGTCATTTTTATGACTTATCTTAAGCATTTCCATCTCTTGCTGTACTCTGAGGAGTTGTTGTTCCACTTTATGATGTAAACTGTTTCTTTCTTCATCTAGCTGTTGTTGTAGTTCCATGATTTTTTCATCTTTTTCTTGGACCAAAATATATACTTCTACTGCCTTATCCACTGTTGCAGTGGTGTAGGCACCAGTGAATTGAGATAGACGAGTTAAATTTTCAATTGGATTTGATGGAGTATCTTTCCATACTACTTCCATAACTTCATTTCCCGGAGGTGTTTCAATCCTTCTTCTTTTCCTCTGTTTCCGTACTACAACTTTATGAAGAGGGTTGTAGAATACATCCAGTGGGGGAATATCAGTGACTTTGAGGATAATATCGTCAGTAGGTTTTGCAGGAATGATTTCTGTGTCTTGGGAGATTATCTCAGGAGTTTCAATGATTTCTTTTGTTGAAACTATTTGTCCCTGTGGAGTCTGAAATTCTGTATTTTTTTGTGAAGATGATGCCTCTAGAGTATCTGTTAATGTATTTCTAAATGAAGTACATATTTTATCTAATTCAGTTTTATTTTGTGAATTTGATTGTTCTTCTCTGATTTCTTGGCTTTATTTAGTTGTATAACTGGTAATCAAAACATCTTGAGGGATCCGTCTGACTCTTTGTTCTCTGAATTCATTGAATTTATGTATTTCTTCTGGATTCAGGTTCAATTTGAAAATTTTTAGGATTTCTCAAAAGTCCCAACAGATTGCAAAATATCCTCAAATCTGTCATCAGTGTGTACAATAGGTTTGAGTTTGACCGACAGATTAAATTTGTTAGCAATCTTTTCTGGGTCGATCTTCCTGGAGGGTAAAACGGGGAGCTTCAAAATTTCAATATTCTAACATTCTTTCAATTCGTGATTAAAATTGCTGAGTGTGAATGAACCACATGAAATTACGAAACTTGGCCATAAAGAATTCTTACTGTCTTTCAAAGATTTAGTAAGTCCATTACCAACAGTTTGGTAAGCGACTTCTCTTGCCATCAACTTATCTGAAACATATAAAGGAAGAATATGCGGGGGAGCGGAAATTCCAAAAATTCTGATATATGAAAATGATTCTTCAAAAAAACATCTACCTATCATTTGAAGGTCTACTAGGGCTTCCTTAGTGAACCTAGGGCACACTGTGTCAAACATAAATTGATGTAACGGTAATACAACTCCATAACACAGCCTATGGAAATGTGGTGCATAATTATGCTCCGATATCTCTTTATGACTAAAATGTATTGGGGTAGGATCTTCAGGAGTCTATTTCCATCCCATAACTGGAAAGTTGGTAGAAAAAAAGATGGCACTAAAAATACACACACTCATAAAAAATTGGGGAACAGATTTGGAGGAGGAAGTTCTGGTTTGGCGATATTCATTAATTGCCTTAACTAGATTCTCAGAAAGGATAGTCATCTAATTCATTATGAGAAATTAACACAGGGGTCAATTAAGGGAAGCCAATTTATGGAGAACTTGGTATTATCAGGTAGACCATATAATCTGCATAGCATTGCTGTTGCAAAATTATAAGGATTTGCAAGTGATGTGATAGGATATATACCAGTTTTCTCATATTTGAACTTGTTGTCTAGTTTCCTCCAACCTTGAATTGCCTTGAACGATTCTTCATTTTTCTTAGCAAACTTTGCAACAAACTGACTGTTGTAGGTGTCTTGCGGGTCTGACAACTTATACATGATTTTCATATCTTCGGGTCTGAAAGAACCTAGAATCTCATCTTTGCGGGTTCTTAACTGTCTTTCTTTGATTATTGAATTGTCAAGCACCCACCTAATCATGTCAGTATATGGAAGAAGTGTAGCTCTTGCTGCTATCCTATGGAGGAAAGAGCATGCAATATCTTCGAACTGTAAATTTGAGGGTGTCGCATCATCGAAAGTCGCCGTTACTTCTACTACTTCTGGCTCTTCGTCTTCAAGTATAGTGTAAATAACTTTCCACTTAGTAGCTCCTCCATCGGTAGTGCAGACAGTATCAGAGACTATAGGCGTCATTCATGTTTGTTCAAGTTCTGCAACAATCTGTTTGTCGTGTTTTTTAATCACTTTGCGGATGGAAATATCTTGAAAGGAAATCCCTATCAAAGACAAAGTAAATGATCAAATGATGGAAGATCTATTGAAGTGATCTATTTTGAAAGAAAAATCTAGGAAACAACTATATTATTAATTAATCATAACGAATCAATAACTGTTTACATTGGGATGATAAAACATAATTACTATTTCCTGAGATGATTTATATTTGCGTAAAAAATTTATTCAAACCCGTCAAATCCATCACATCGCGTCCTTTAAACCTGTCTTAATGAGACATATTTACCTTTTGTTTGTGCGATATGCGATTTCGCGATATCGCGAAATCGCAATATCGCAGAAGTCGCAGTATCGCAATATCGCGGAATCAGAACTTTATTAAGAATTTCTTAAAGTTGTAAAACAAAAATCCACGATATGCAATTTGTAATGTCGCTTGCGAAACCTTAAATCTGCGATTGAAAAAGCGGGATTTCGATGTTTTATTATTTTAACATTTTAATAAGAAAATATTTATGCGAAAATGTGATTTGCAATAAGGATGTTTTATTAATTTCTTTTTGTTTTCTTTTTGTATTTTTTATTTAATAAAAGCGGTGATGTTTTTTGGAGTTTTGATTTTTATCAATAACAAAAATATATTTTTTAAGGAGGGTCCCTATTTCTTATTTATCAAAGGTCTACATTATTTTGAAAATAAAAATGGGGGTAGTTTTTTCATAGCACAACAATTGGCCATTCACTTGGGAGAACCAGATATCTCTGATTGGTTTATTTTGATATTTCTAAACTTTCAAGACAAGAAAAAGATATATAAAATAAAAATAATATGATTCATGAATTAAAGAGTAAATTTTCAAAACATAATCTATTTACCTATTTCGTTTCTTCTTAATTAACCCATTTAGTGATAATACATAGGTATCTATATCATTCAGTACTTAGATTTAAAAAGATAAAGTAGGTATTCTCTAAAATTGGTTTCATATATTTTTACTCATTTATCACAGATAGAGCCACTGTTGCCAGCAGGTGTTTATAGCCTCGAAAGGGTTATCTTTTAACCAATAATGATTCATGGTCCCATCCTAATTTGATTTCTTATTTCAAAATATAATTTTGACATATCGCTAAATTTCTTTTTCTTGATACATTTTCAAAATCATTGTCCAGGTTTGGTGGCCTGATAATGACAATGTCATTCACTGATAGTAATCTAGACTGAACAAGCTGGCTCGTGATGAGACCCCTTGTCTATTGATTTTTATAATCTTGTAGCTATTACACTGTTATAGTATGCAGTATTGGTAATATCAGTCTATATTATTTCTCTATGATCATGATAAACAAACTCGTGGTGAGACTTATTTTTCTTTTGAACTTGTTCATTGTATATATTTCTTTTCTTTTTTGAATTATACTTTAAAGAAGAAATTTTATCAGATGGGATGAATCATTAGCTCGTTTAAGAGTTATGGATGATAATTATAGAGTTGGTAGATACCTTTTTATAGAGAATCCTTGCTAAGTTAAAAATTTCCTTTTCTGACTGATACATAATAACTATATTTTATGATATCATGAGTCTTTTTAGAAAGTAAATGTCTTTAGTAAATTTCAAAACATTTTAAAAAAATAAAGTTTATTCAATTCTCATATTTATAGTCATCTTTTTACTTTACTTGTTTATAAAAGCAAAATATCAAAATAATTTATCAAAAAATTTGAAAATTTGAATCAACCAAAAAAGATGCTATTTTCAACTTTTATTTTCCTAAAGCGAAAATAAAATTAAAAAAAAACTCGATTTCCTAAGAGAAATATTTTTTGAGAATTTGACCATTTACAGGCAAGGAATCTTTCTTACCTGATAAATCTTGCAACAAAAAGGTGGATAAGCCTATTTTTTCAATGATTTGAAATGGACGAAGCCATAATATTTGGAATTTGGTATGCTTACCTTTTTCCTCATGTGCCTTATCCCATTTCAAAAAAATATATCCTATTTCAAAAAAATTTGAACTAGTGGATGATGTGTCAAATGAGGTTTTCACTATTTGTTGATGATGAGCATGTATAGCTTTAGCTTTTTCTCTCTATTCTTCCATTTTAAAAATTTTATTTTGTCTAAGTTGAAGGGAATTCGAAGGATTTTCATCAATAAACTTCACTAAAGAAAATGATGGTGTTGTTACGTTTGTGGGTAGAACTGCTTCTTTCCCATATACTAACATGAATGGAGAAGTACCTATTGAGGCTTTATGGGTGATTCTATCTACCCAAAGAGAAAATAATAGTGCTTTGTGCTAATTTTTATGATTTTGTTCTATAGTTTGTTTGATGATTTTGATGAGGTTTTTATTTGTAGATTTAGCTAATCCATTACCTTGTGGATAATAGTTAGCTGAGTATTTTAATTTAAATCTCTTTTCAAAGAAAATTCTATCATGCCATTTCCGGAAAAGTAAGATGCATTATCAAATATCAAAGTTGATGGGAGACCAAACCTGGTGATTATGAACTGATAAATAAAATCTGTAATACTTTGCATATTAACCACCTTTAATAGGATAGATTCTACCCATTTTGTGAAATAATCTATTGCAGTTAGAATATACTTATGCTATTTAGAAGAGTTTGGAGTTATTTCACCTATAATATCTAACCCCCATTGTTCAAATGGTTGTTGGATATTTACTAGTTGTAGTGGAAATGTTGCTTTTCTTTCTCTTCCTACTGCAGTTTGACACACTTTACATTTTCTTGCGTATTCATGTGAATCTTTAAATAGAGTTGGCCAATAGTAGCCAGCATGTAGTATTTTATGAGCTGTGGTGTTTCCTCCGAAATGACCTCCAGCTGGTCCATCATGTAATTCCTGCATCACTTTTTCAGCTTCAGTTTTTTCTAAACATCTTAATAATACAAAATCACAATTCTTCCTAAATAACACATCATCTATAATTTTATATTGATTTTCTTTAAGCCTTAGAGCACGCTTTGTTGTATACTTGAGATATAATGGATAATATCCATTTTTTAAGAAAAATTTCAAATCATCATATTGTGACTGAGAATTGTTTAGGCTTACCTTGGACAGTTGTATTTCATTTGATTGATCTTCTTCTGTTGGTAAATGAGAGGCTCTAGTTAACATCCTGCAAATACCTTGTCCTTTAACAATTTTAGCAGGATGTATCTCTACATCATATTCTTGAAGTGAGGTAACCCAATTTTCTCTCTTCTCTCCTACTTCTCATTGGATTAATCATTTCCTTACTGCTGAGTAAGGTACTATTATTTTAGTATGCATTTTTAGGAGAAAAGGTCTAAAATGTTTCAAAGATTTAAATACAACATAAGCTTGTTTTTCCACAAATGAATAATTCAACTCAGCACCTTGTAGGTTAGAACTAAAAAAACGCAATTGGTGCTTCAATGTTTTGATCGTTTAGCTGTGTCAAAATTGTTGTGTATGATGTATCAGAAGAAAATGTATATAATACAAATGATTTAAGAAAATCAAGAGTTATTAAAGAGGGAGCTTCAATGATGGCTTTCTTAATCAAATCAAAAGAATTTCTCTCTTCTTTTCCCCATTTAAAAATTGATTTTTTCTTGATCATTGATTGCAGGGGTAAGATGATTTGGGAAAACTCGGCAACAAACCTTTTTATGAAATTAATTTGTCTTTTATTATGTGGTAAAGGGATTTTTTCAATTTCCTGAATCCTATCAGGGTCAATATGGATTCCTTTTTTAGAAACAATGAACCCTAATAATTTACCTTCTGATAAGGCAGAATAACATTTTTTTGGATTCAAGGAAATACCGAATTATCTACATCTTTCAAAAATGTGTTTTAGTTGATTAACATGAGATTTCTTCTATGCTTACAGTAAACAGTAATATCATCTAAGTATACAACAACTGAGCTATTGATTAGTCCTCTGAAAGCTATATCCATAGCACGCTGAAATGTAGCACCAACATTAATCAATCCAAAAGGCATTTTTTTGGTATGCGTATGTTCCCCATTTTGTTCTAAATGTTGTCTTTAATCTATTATCCAGATGTACCATAATATGATTATATCCTAAAAATCCGTCGAGAAAATACATCAATTCAGATCTTGCAACTGACTGCAATATCTGTTCCATGGTAGGCAAGAGAAAATTATCTTTTTGGCAAGCTCTATTCAAATTTCTAAAGTCTATTCAAATCCTAATGTCTCCATTATTTTTTTCTAACTGGGACCATGTTTTACACCCACTTCAAATGTTTAATAGGAAAAATGACTTTGGATTTGAGCATTTTATTTAATTCAGATTTAATTTGACTTTCTAAATTTGGATGGATTTTTCTAATTTTATGTTGAACAGGCTTATCATATGAGGTCATAGGTATGGTGTGTTGAATTATGGAAGTATCATATGTCTTAAGATCTAAATAATCCCATGCAAAGATATCTTTATATGTTTTTAACAACTTAATAAATGACATCCTTTCTTCAAGTTTTAAACCGAGACCTAAGTTGATGTTTTGAGGTTTTTCTAGTGTACCAAGATGATCAATTCAAATTTTAGAGTAGAACTCTGTGTTTTTGAATTGGTAGTCTTCTTAAACCTATATTTCAAATCACAGAGATCTTCCATTTTGACTACATATTAAGGAATTGGATTTGTATTTTGTTTATCCTCAATCTGTAAATCATGTTCATGTTCATCTACGATTTGACCTTCATAAGCTCTGTCTGATGTAAGAAAGTTTACTATATCTACAACATTGTTCAATACTCTCCAATTTGTTACATTGTCAGGAATGGAAGGCCTAAAAATTAATTCAATTGAAAATCTGTCTGGGCTAAATTCTTCTGATGGTATAATTCTAGATGCTATATTGGCAAGTAAATCAACACTTGCATTTTGTAATCTGGGAACTGTGGAGATACTAAATGCAGTTAAATTAGAAGTAATATTCTGAGCTAATGTTTGATAATGTTTCAAATTTCCAAAAATACAATGAATTTTATCTCTAACTTGTGTAACAATTATTTCAGAATCTCCATATACTTGCAAATATTTAACATTCATTCCAATAGCTTTATACAAGCCTTGTATCAATGCTTCATATTCAGTGGTATTATTTGTGCATTTAAATTCGAGTCTGCAAGCTAGAATTGTATTCTCTCCTTGTGGATTGATTAAAACACAACCTTTTCCTGCACCATCTTCTGATTTTGAACCATCAAAGTATAGAGTCCAAAATAAATACTGTTTTAGATTTTGATTGCTAAAATTAATGCATCGAGAAGTGTCTGTTTGAGAAAAGTTTTCAATTTGAGAAATAGCAGTGTTTGTTACAAAAGGTGAAATCTGGGAATTGAATGATCCAAGAAATGATTCAGTTGAATAATTTCCAATAATATTATTGGTGAAAGCTACAGGTTCATTTTCTTCTTCTAGTTCGGTGACTGTATGTTTCATAAATTTTTCATGTTCAACTCGGATTTGATTTGGTTTACCATTGTATGGTAACCACATGTGCAACCAATCGGTAGCAAAATATCCTTGTAACTTTTCAGACAAATCCCTACTTAAAATATGACCATAAAATTCACAGATTTCTGCGACCAAAATATCAATTACTTGCAGCACCTTTGGATTGGATGATAATCTAATGGATACTGACAGCGTTTCTCCAATAACTTCGACTCTTGTTCTATCCAATTTAACTATATGTACAACAGATTTTTGAGGAGTGATGTTCAATTTTGTACACACTATTCTTGGCATGATATTTGAAGAAGCTCCTGAATCAATAAGACAATTATGAACATTTTTGTTGAAAATCTCATAAGTCAAAAGTAAAGGAGGAGTGTGAGAAATAGATATATCACGAATTAAGACAAGATCATTAGGATTTACTTTATTTGGGGATGATGGAGGTTTTCCCATATCTTTAGAAGCTTGGGCTATAACTGGTGGTTGTATAGGATCTACAGGAATTGCCTTGAGTTCTCTAAGTAAAATTTTCTGTTGTTATTTGAGTTTGGTCATTTCATGTAGTGAAATATTTGCTTTGGTATTTTTCATATCTTCAACTATATTGTATTCCACTGTATCTGAAACTATCAAGGTTTTAGAAGTAGTAATAGGATCAGATGAGATAGGATCTGTTTGGATAGTTTTAAATCTTTTGACTGCTGTTTTCTCCTTTGTGGGGGTAGATTTTTGTTTCTGACTTGATATAGTTGAATTAGGAGAAGATTTGCTTCTAGTAGAAATAGGCATAGCTTCTCTTTCTTCTTCTGAGGGAAGAATGAAATCCCATAACCCATTCAGTTCAAATTCTTCCTCAGACTCTGGATCTTGTTCAGATGGTGAAGGATCTTCATTATCTTGATCAGATTCAGCATTTGAAATCATATTTGGAGGCTGAGATGTTGAAGAAGGGTTTTTCTTAAATGGGTGAAATGATTTCTTAGGAGCTAAAGTTTCAGCAACCTGTTTCTTTATTTCAATCATGTCATTTGACATAGTCTTTAATACTTTTTGAAGACCTTCAAGATCAAATGGATCTTTCGAGACTTTATTTTTAGCATATTGATTAAATGTGACTTTCTTTGATTTCTTGTCTTCTATTTATGATCGTTTTTCTAATGCCAAGATTCTTTTCTCTACAGTGAGGGCTTCTTTCATGTTCTCTAAAAGGGTAGCTTTACCAGCTCTATCTACAAAAATAGCTATATTAGAAGGTAAGGAAGAAATATACCATTCTATTTGTACATCAACAGCTGGTTTGGAAGCAGTTGGGATCTTGTTTAATAACTTGTTAAATCTGGCATTGAAATCTTTGATCCTTTCACCTGAACTTGTCTTTAGATTGGAAAGGGCATTGATTAAAGATGCAACAGTTCTATCATCTCCAAATTTTGCAAGAAAAACTTGTTCAAAAGTTTCCCAATCGGAAATTGATCCTGTTGGAAGTGAAAAGTACCAGGATCCTGCAGATCCTTGTAAAGTATAGGGAAAAAATATAAATATGATATCTTCATGAGAAACTCCATTCAAATTCATGGCTAACATAAAATTATTAATATGTTCTTCCGTAGGAAGACCATCATCTGGATTATTTAGCTAATCATTTTTCTGGATGATCCGGAAGAGGATTTGGATTTCCTATCAATACAACACTAGGATTCGTCCAAGACCGATTAGCCATACTTGGATTTGAATTTTGTGAAGATACAGAAGTAGATCCAGAAGTAGGGGGAATGGATGAAAAACTTACAACTGGAACAATAATACTTGTGATAGTACTGATTTTTTGAGTAGAGGAAATGAAAGAGTAAGAAGATGTAGATTGAGTAAGAGGATGTGAAGAAGTAACTGAAGGGAAATTTGATGTGACTTCACTCGTATATGACTTAGATCTAGATATAGAAAAAATTTTGCGATGTGGTTCAATTGGAAACTCAAAAGGAGGAATTCCAAGTCTTTCACTTTTGGATCTAGTCAATATACCAGTTTCTCTAAATAGAGAAGTAACGCTTTCTTCAGAAGTTTCTGGGTTAACAGGTTTTTCTGCAGAAGTTGATATTCCTTCTAATTCTGGATTAAAGACTGAACTTCGAGAGACTAAGGAGTTAATTCTGAAGCATATGACTGTCGAAATATTTTAGGAGATGAAGGAAAAGTTTCTACAATTTATGATTTCTGAGTTGGTGATTTAGAATTTGATCGGGAAGTTGTAGGATGCTTTTGGGGAGATCGCCTCTTATTAGGGCTTCTAGTTTTAGGTTTAGATTTATATGACATTAATAGTCAGGCCCTCCTTCTAGCACCAAAAATTTTGAGGCCTCAGGCATATGTGGCAACAACAAAGGGGATAACCACCCAGTCCGAACCTTAAAGAAGCTCCTTTTTTATTTGGGATAGTGGCTCCGACTGGGTTTAATGAGGTCAGTTTTCCAGATTTGGGTTTTTGTATGATTGTTGGATTTCTCTCAAAATATTTGCATAAAGAATTACTAAAAACTAAAACAAATTTATTCTAGAATGCAAAAATTTGAATTAATTCTAATCTAATCTAACCTAGGATAGTACCAATTTTATGCGATAGAAAATTATATCAATTCACTCTGTGATGATTTAGATCATCACAGATTTAATAGGATTAATACTTTTGCAAGATGATTCTCTTGAGAAATATTTAATCAAAAGAAGATGTAAAATATATTGCATATATTTGATGATCATATATAAAACAAACCAATTTCTATCTTTATATCGTACAATAATGCAACTAATATTTCAAACAGAAATAATTGATTTCATATATAATTCTTGAAAGCTGGATTCATCACTAATATTCAAAATAGAATAAGCATACATGATAATAGTACCAGATGTGTATTATCCTGTTCATCTGACTAGTGATAATAGGCCACATTCAACTCCTCTACCAATAAGTCTTTCAAAGAATACAGAAGTGCACCAACAGTGATCAACAAAATGATATATAACTGAAAAGGCCGAGTTCCATTATTTTATCAAGGCATATATAAACTTACTTACAAGAAAGCATTCTTTGTAAATGTTCTCAATAAAATTCTGGACCCTTCTCTAAATGCATGAGAAGGGTTTAAATACTATACTAACTACTTACAAAAAAATAGATTATACAAAATATCTTATGAGTTGGTTTCAAACAACCTTCTTCATCCCCAGTATCTACTTGCTAAAAATTGAAATTATAAAAAAAAAAAACTAACTAAGAATCATGCCTGATGATAAGTTACTGCTAGCTGTGCTTTTCTGCTCACAAATGTCGGACATCGGTTGAACTTGTGGAGGTTTTCCGAACTATGTCTTCATTTCTACAGCAAATATAACGTCTAGTAAAAGTCGCTGTATTCTCTGTATAGAATTTAGAAAACAATTTAGTGTCATGATCTGACAGTGAGGTTTGACCAATAGCTACCAGTATGTTTCCCAATCATTTTTCTTTAGCTGTATAAGTGCCTCTTCCTGGAGTTGACCTGCGTCTTTCCAACTTTGTTCTAAATCTTTGATATTAGGAAAATATTTGAGATTTCTTTCTTTAATGAGCCCAAAAGTATGTAATATGTGGTTAATAATTTTGACCATATTATTTGATATACCTGTTGCTCTGGCTATGGCCAATTCTGCTTGTTTCAGTCATGTATCCCACTCTGTAAAAGGAATATCTTTGAAAGTCTCCTTGATCTTTGGGAGATCTGAATTTCTCCCTTCTTCTGAATCTTTCCATTCAATATAATCAGAGATTTTGGTATTGAGTTCATAGAACTCAATTCTTTGATCAATGACTGTGGTTGTCAATTGTTCACTAATTTCTAGGTGTGGAATTATATCTGACATTTGTACAACAAATAGGTTTTGTTGTTTTGAGAGTAAGGCACTTAATGCCGATGCTTCTTTTATGAATTCCTCTCTAGTAGGAATTCCTTCATATTTGGTAACATCTTCTCTCAATTGTTCAATCAATAAATTTTTTCTAGATAAGTCATTTTTATGACTTATGTTAAGCATTTCCATCTCTTGCTATACTTTGAGGATTTGTTGTTCCACTTTCTGTTGTAAATTGTTTCTTTCTTCATTTAGCTACTGCTGTAGTTCCATGATTTTGTCATCTTTTTCTTGGACCAAAATAGATACTTCTGCAACCTTATCCATTGTTGCAGTGGTGTATGCACCAACGAATTGAGATAGGCGAGCTAAATTTTCAATTGGATTTGATGGAGTATCTTTCCATACTACTTCCATAACTTCATTTCCCGGAGGTGTTTCAATCTTTATTATTTTCCTTTGTTTCCTTAATACATCTTTATGAATAGGGCTATAGAATACATCCAGTGGGGTAATATGAGTCACTTTGAGGATAATATCATCAGTAGGATTTTCAGGAATGATTTCTGTGTCTTGGGAGATTATCTCAGGAGTTTCAATGATTTCTTTTGTTGAAACTATTTGTCCCCATGGAATCTGAAATTCTGTATTTTTCTGTGAAGATGATGCCTTTGGAGTATTTGTTAATGTATTATTGAATGAAGTACATATTTTATCTAATTAACTTTGATTTTGTGAATCTGATTGTTTTGCTCTGATTTCTTGGCTTGCTTTAGTTGTATAACTAGTAATCAAAAGATCCCGAGGGATCCGTCGGAGTCTTTTTTCTCTGAATTCATTGAGTTTATGTATTTCTTCTGGATTTAGGTTCAATTTGAAAAAATTTAGGATTTCTTCAAAAGTCCCAATAGATTGTAAAATATCTTCAAATCTGTCATCAGTGTGTACAATAGGTTTGAGTTTGACTAACAGAGTAAATTTGTTAGCAATCTTTTCTGGGTCGAACTGCCTGGAAGGTAAAACAGGGAGCTTAAAAAGTTCAATCTTCCGACATTATTTCAATGCGTGATTAAAATTGCTGAGTGTGAATGAACCACATGAAATTGGGAAACTTGTCCATAAAGACTTCTTACTGTCTTTCAAAATTTTAGTAATTCTATTACCAATAGTTTTGTAAGTGACTTCTCTTGCCATCAACTTATCTGAAACATATAAAGGAAGAATATGTGGGGGAGAGGAACTTCCAAAAATTCTGATATATGAAAATGATTCTTCAACAAAAAATCTACCTATCATTTGAAGGTCTGCTAGGGTTTCCTTAGTGAACCTAGGGCACACTGTGTCAAACATAAATTGATGTAATGGTAATACAACTCCATAACACAGTCTATAGAAATGTGGTGCATAATTATGCTACCATATCTCTTTATGAATCAAATGTATTAGGGTAGGATCTTCACGAGTCCATTTTCATCCCATAACTCGAAAGTTGGCAGAAAAACAGATGGCATCAAAAATATACGCACTCATAAAAAATTGGGGAACAGATTTGGAGGAGGAAAATCTGGTTTGGCAATATTCATTAATTTCCTTAACTAGATTCTCAGAAAGGATAGTCGCCTAATTCATTATGAGGGAAATAACACAGGAGTCAATTAGGGGAAGCCAATTTATGGAGAACTTGGTATTATCAGGTAGACCATATAATCTGCATAGCATTGCTGCTGCAAAATTATAAGTATTTTCAAGTGACGCGATAGGATACATACCATTTTTCTCATATTTGAACTTGTTGTCTAGTTTCCCCCAACCTTGAATTGCCTTGAACGGGTCTTCGTTCTTCTTAGAAAACTTTGCAACAAACTGACTGTTTTAGGTGTCTTGCGGGTCGGGCAACTTATACATGATTTTTAGATCTTTGGGTCTGAAAGAACCTAGAATATCATCTTTGCAGGTTCTTAATTGTTTGTCTTTGATTATTGAATTGTCAAGCACCCACCTAATCATGTTAGTATATGGAAGAAGAGTATCTCTTGCTGCTATCTTATGGAGGAAAGAGCATGAAATATCTTTGAACTGTAAATTTGAGGGTGTTGCATCATCGGCAGTCGCCGTGACTTCTACTACTTCTGGATCTTCATCTTCGAGTATAGTGTAAATAAATTTCCACTTAGTAGCTCCTCCATCGACAGTGCAGACAGTATCAGAGAGTATAGGCGACATTCCTGTTTGTTCGAGTTCTGCAACAATCTGTTTGTCGTGTTTCTGAATCACTTTGTGGATGGACATATCTTGAAAGGAAATCCATATTAAAGGCTGAGTAAATGATCAAATGATGGAAGATCTATTGAAATGATCTATTTTGAAATAAAAATCTGGGAAATAGCTATATTATTAATTAATCATAACGAATCAATAACTGTTTACATTGGGATGATAAAACACAATCACTATTTCCTGACATGATTTATCTTTGCGTAAAACCTTTATTCAAACCTGTCAAATCCATCACATCACATCCTTTAAACCTGTCTTAATGAAACATATTTACCTTTTGTTTGTGCAATATGCGATTTCACGATATGGCGAAATCGCAATATCGTAGAAGTCGCAGTATCCCAATATCGCAGAATCGGAACTTTAATAAGAATTTCTTAAAGTTGTACAATGAAAATCTACGATATGCGATTTGTAATGTCGCTTGAGAAACCTTAAATCGTTGATCGCAAAATCAAGATTTCGTTGTTTTATTATTTTAACTTTTTAATAAGAAAAGATTTATGCGAAAATGAAATTTGCGGTAAGGATGTTCTATTAATTGCTTTTTATTTTGTTTTTTGTGTTTTTTATTTAATAAAAGCGGTAATGTTTTTTGGAGTTTTGATTTTTATCAAAAAAAATATATATTTTTTAAGAAGGGTCCCTATTTCTTATTTATCAAAGGTCTATATTATTTTGAAAATAAAAATGGGGGTAGTTGTTGCATAGCAGAACAGTATGATGCACTATCATTTGCTGATGTGATGTTTGGGGCAAGTAAAGCTCCTAGAGAAAAGGAGTGGATTCAAGAGAGTCAGGACAAACTCTGGGCCCTCAAGGACAACATTGCTACAACACAAAACCAACAGAAGATGTATGCAGACCGTGGTCGGATAGAGAGGTAGTTTGAGGTGGATGATTTGGTCTATCTTCGTCTTCAGCCATATAGACAATCCACACTTAAGGAGAAAGGGGCTGAGAAGCTTAAACCTCGGTTCTATGGGACATATAGGGTGATATTTCATGTTGGGGAGGTAGCATATGAGCTAGAGCTTCCTATTGGGTGCAAGATCCATAACATTTTTCATGCCTCATGCCTCAAGAAGGCCATTGGACAACATGTGGTTTCCACTATGGATCTCCCACCTATTGATGATGAGGGCCATCTATTTTTGCAACTAGAGGCTATTCTGGATACTGGGGAGAGGCAGCTAAGGAGAAAGGTCATTAAATAATATATGCTTCGATGGAGAAATCTTCCTGATGAGGATGCCACTTGGGAGGGAGAGAAGATTTTGCAGCATCCTTCTTTACTGCTTCTTGAGGACAAACAACTTTTGGGAGGGGAGGACTGTAATATTCCTAATTAGCTTTCATCTAGTTGGAATATTATATGTTTCTTCTATTCATATTCTAGAGGAATAAGTGGGGTAGGGAGACCCTTAAATCTCTTTAGTAGGAATAAACCACTTCCAATATGAATGTGGATCAGTTTAGATAGTAAAAATAAAGCCACCTTGGGTGTCAAAGCGGGAAATGCATGTAGACTGGGTGAAGTTTGACCAAATCAATAGCGCTGCCAAGGAAGAGAGTGGAGCTATTGGGGACAACGAAATTTTGGAGGAGGAGTCTTTGCATGGAAGTAGCCTCATAAATGAGTGGGGCCAAGGGTGAGGAAGCTCACCAAGAATATAAGGGAAGAGATGGAAGAAATGAGAGGCATTCAAAAAAAAATTTATGTTTGAGTCTTATGACTTATTGCATGCTTCAACTTTTTAGCTGAGTTTGTTGTACTATTTAGTACAAGGGCATTTCCATGTGGGAATCCCACACTCTATCTTGGAGGACTTGAGAAGGAAATCTAAGAGGATTATTCTGAGCTTCATTTCTACCATCCAGCATTGGTCCAAGTAGTCACCTATAGCCACAACGTAGTCTCCTTGAGGAACTGCATTATTTTTCATGGTCTTGTAGTGGAGGGGTGCAAAACCCTGTTTATGAGCTAATTTCCTAGTGAAAGGAGCATCCTTTCACCCAGAAAGCTATGGAGGAGAAGTTACTGCCATATCTTTGTCATTTTAGCCATTTTGCAGAAGAGCTTCAGTGATACAGCGTGATTGAGCCATAGAGTTGCAGTCTGCACTTTTTTCATCTTGTGTATTTCAAGAAACCCTTGTCGGGCTATCTTGGGATTGTGTTTGAGATACTAGTTCTCCATTTTCAACTCCTTTTGAGTAATATATTAGCAAATCCATTCATCTCTATTTTACTATAGAATTAACCCTCACTGGGACTGCACTTTCATGTATTTCGGTATTTCTGTGTTGTGGCATACCTTGGGATTCTAGTATTTCTAGGCTTTGGAGGCTTGTTTGCCTAGTTTGAGTGATTTTTTCATCAACACATTGTATATTTTTCTGCTCTAATACATAATCTAATGGATCTATGATTTTCTCATATGTTTTGCATCCTTATTTTTTGTACATTTCAGTTTGGTGTTCAATATTGTTGTCTTTCCTAATTTGGAATATTACATTAGGAAAACCCTGTAATATTCCCAATTAGTCATGAGCTAATTGGAATATTCATTTTTGTTTTTTTTCTCTGTTTAAAGAATAAGAAGGCAAAGGAGGTCCATATTTCTCCTTAATCATGAATAAATCAATGCAAAATGTGAAAGAGACAAATCTTGGAAGCTTAGTTGAAGCACCATTGGTGTGAAAGGGGCTGGATCAACCTTGAAAAAATCTACAACATTGTCATGGAGGAGTGGCCATCAATGAGGTACAACGCAGTTTTAGATGGAGATGCTTTGTGTGAAAGGCGTGTTCTCATTGGATGTGGTTTAGGGTTTGCAAGTTCCTGAATTATAAAACGAAGGGGATGGCAACATTAGAAGGTTGTTGATGTATATGATATTTTCTGAATATATGGTCTGTTTAGACATATATCTTTATCTTGTTTTTTAGCTGAGATTGAATGATGTTTTGCATTGGGTGTTCCTGATCGGGAATCCCACCTCTTCCCATTGAGTAGCACTTGGGATAGTTTTTATTGCATTGTCCACTATCTGGCTTAGGCCAAGCTTCTTCTTTCAACTACAACATAGATCCTGTTGAGGGTTTCGTTTTTTTTGCAAGATGCAGCAAGTGGAGACTAGATCTTTCAGATCTAGGCCATTTCAGTGCTCCTTTTCAGTGGAGGAGGTTTCCACTTCATTGGGAGGATAGTATTGAAGGCTTTGGAGCTTATTTTAAGATATTGGCATCATTCTAGCCATATTTTGATTCCTACAGTGCATTTTACTTCCAGATCTACGTTATTTCTGTAGGTGGAGTTGTAGGGTGATTTGGCACACCATTTGGAGAGCTGATTTTCTAGTGTTGGGGATCTGCCCTTCACTTTGAAGATCTATTAGAGGAGGCTATTTTATTGATCATATCAGATCAGCCACACTTTTTAGATTTTTATTTTTCAGTAGATTTGCAGTCTTAGATCTCAGATCTACATCTTGTACTTGGTGTTTTGCTGAAAACCCCAAGGGGGTTCTATAGAGGATCTTGTATAGTGCATGGATCTGATATAGATCCAGATTTTGAGGCACATAACAGCTCTAGATCTGATGTATAATATACTGATGTTGCAGAGCCAATAAAATAATTCTATAAGGGTTTTCCAGCTTTATACATGGTTGCAACACCTCTTATTGCATTATTTTTGTCTATTGGAGACTTATATTTCCTATTATGCAGCTTATGGGCCATATTTTATGTTAGTATGAATATTTCGTCGGAAAAATACCACTTTAGCTACGCATAGAAAATAGCCCTAACATCAATTATGGCTGCCAATATCTTTAAATCTGCAGTTAGTTGATCCAAATAAAGCTGCACAAATCCATATCTAAGCATAAAAGACATTAAGCAGTGAAAATGAAATGTTGCTCCATGCAGCCAATAGACAAGACAAGAACAATATATTTGAAAGAATTTTTATATTAAAGGGGGCACCTGAGAGGAAAAAAAGAAAGGTGTTTCCAATTCTCCTCAATGGGATGGGTTCTTGAAAGTCCTCAGCATTTTAGATCTAAGACTTCTCTCTTGTTGGTGTAGAAAACACAGACAAACATAGAACTCAAAGGGAGCTCACAAAGCAAATGATGAAGAATGTGACAATGATAATGGCTCAAAGTCAGACCAAGAATATAGATCCAGAGTGATCTAATATGCAATGAAAGGTGACTAATGAATGGGAAAACCCTTCTATTTATAACAAAATATTAGGGCGGTCTAGAACTTGGAGCATGAATAAAATATTATTAATCAAATTCTAGAACCACGTTTTAGGAATCTTTTATTATATTTGTTGGAGGGGAAAGAATTTTTGACTTGGATCAATTCCTTTATTTATAAATAATAAATAAATAAATGATTTATTTATTATTTTAAGGGAATGGTGGAAATATAATTAAATAAATAATGATTGATTTAATTATTTATAAATGATTTAGTCAAATTTAACTAGGAATATTATTTAAATAAGGATTAAATAACTTATTCCTAGGAAATAATCAAATAAATAAGGATTTATTTAATTGATTTCCTTGTTTTAGGTTAAATATGACCATGAATAATAATTAAATTGATGTTTAACTAATTATTCCTTGAGGAAATATAAACAAATATAGATTTTTTTATTATTTCCTTTTGGGGTTTCCTGTTTAGACCATAAACAACTTAATAAAGGTGTTTTACTAAGTGATTTCACATAGTGAAAGCAATTTTACTTAGGGTAAAATTGGTCTTACATGGTGTACTTGGGTCCATCTAATGATAATAGGTTAGATGACCAAAAAATGGTGTAACAGATTTCCCCCCAGCGTATGAGTGTTAGGAGCAAATCGTATGACCAAAGTACGTTGTAAGAACTCAATCACTAGACATCAAGAGGGAAGTCAGAGAGAGAAATGTAAGGTAGTCTAATGTGCTAAAGGACTAGACCCTGAGGATTCGAGACTTACAGGTGCAACAAGTCTCTATTTTATGAGATGGTACCTGTGCTAAAGGCAGCGGGGGAGGCATACCTATGCCTGCCGAGACAAAGTACAAAATAATAGTGTGTACAGTAAATAAGGAACCGAACTATAAAGTACATGTTGGCATAAACACAAGCCAGAAAAAGAGAATGACGAATCCCACCTACATGATGTGCCTAGGATAACAGCCAAGAATTATACAATAATATCTAAGTACATGAGATACAAATACAACCCAAATGCCCCCTATAAACGGGGAAGGGCTCGCAAAATCTGACTGATACATGCAAATTAAAAAGGCGTTGCAAGCGGCTAAGGCTGACATCATCAAATATAAGGAGTTGCATCAAAGGTTGTAATGAAGAGGTCATCCAGGCATGTGGGGGGCTACCTGCAGGGCCACCCCCTCATGAGGGTTGAGACATCTCACACACACCCGGGAATCACTAATAGCTGCTGCTGCGTCACTGGACCATCAAGTATACGGATCTCGATCATGCTGAAAAAATCTGGAGCTGAGAAACAATCAAGTCAAAGGGTAATGAGAAATCCATTTGCCTGATCCGAGGCACCAAACAAGTGTAGGAGCTGGAACCAAGGTACATCGCCCTCTAGACCTGTCTTCTGGAGTGAATGATTTGATGTCGACAGAAGGAGGTCTGCCATAGGTGAGGCAATAAGGGATCCCCAACTAAGGCACGAGAGAAAATAGTAGAGCGACTAACAGATGGACACTAATGATGATGATGAAATGGGGGATACTGAGTAGCAGATGGACAACTTCCCTTGTTAGAGCATAAAGGGCATGAATGACTTGGCAGCGACTGACACAATATAATGAGGGATAAGGGACAATGGGACTAAAGGCCATAATGTGCAACGCGAGAGAGGGATCAAGCAATGAAGGATGGAGGACTATAGCGGGATACAAAGGGACTCGGGATAGACTCCATGAATGCGATGATGACTCAACTCGGATGCTCTAAACAAGGGCGACTCAATGGTGCTGCCACACAGTAAAGGTCCAATGGGGGACCATATAAACATGAGTACAATAGGGTATCTCATGATGAAAATCAACACGAACAAGGACAAGTAAGGAGGCAAAGTGGTGCCCCAAGTACAAGTGTTGTAAGTGAGGAAATTCAATTTGGAGGAGAGGTGAATAGACCCTTCGTGGAAAAAATGTGTCGTATTGAAGTATTAAAACATGAGAAACTAACAGATGCCCATTTGAGTGCTCGGTGAGAGCTTTCCAATGGTGCAGATGGTGTGTCAAACGGGGCTACGTTTTGGTCGCAGTGGGCGAAAGAAAAAGCAGGGGTTTCTCTTCTAATAAAGAATTTTCCCTCCAAATACATTCATTTGCTTGTGTAGCTATGGTAAATGTGGAGAGGAGAGAAGGCCCTAAATCTTGTGGTGATCGTAGCGGACAAACCGACTGTTGGAATCGAGATCCGTCAGTTGTAGGTAAGAGGCCTAATCCTACTCTTTGTTTTTGATGGATTAAAAGTTCAGATTAGTGTCCCAAATCTCAGGAATAGCCCCTTCCTCATCTTTATGGCCAGGTCACACTTTTTGGGGAAAAAACTGCAACCTAGGAAGCAGGTTTGGGCCTGAAAAGTGCGACCTGTCCCAGGGTTTGGCCGAAAAGTGCGACCTGTCCCAGGGTTTGGCCGAAAAGTGCGACCTGTCAGAGGGAGGTGATTTTAGTGCTGTTGTGGGCTAAGATTCGGGTTTTGTGTAATTGAATGCATTTTTTCCTATATGTAGACTGAAAAAGATGATGGTTTTGTGCAGATATGGTAGATATACAGATCAAGTGGAGAGAGAGAGACCTAGGTACATTACGGTCTAAAATCCAAGCGGATCAGTGTGTCCATCATGCATTGGCCAGGTGTGGGGTTCTGAAATTTGTGGAGAACCCTTTGATGAGAGCTGGGGAGCCCTTGTTGGCCCATATTGTCAGGTATTGGGATCCAAATCATGAGGTATTTATAGTGCAGGGGCACAGGATTGAGCTGACAGTCCAGGATCTGTATTTCCTGACTAGTCTCCCACCATTAGGGATGGTGGGAAATACACAGCCGGTGTTACCGCGGGGGCGTAACATCATGGAGTTCGTAGAGTGAAATTTTCGACCAAGTGTCTGAGTCAAAGGGACTCGGATATCGATTGGGGATCTAGAGAGGTTGGAGACCCGTGCAGTGGCGGCAGCAGTGTTGCAGATCCTGGGTAGCCAGGCGCTCCATCACATCACTGGAGGGCAAATGATGATTGTAGAAAGTGTGTTGAGTGGGACCTACTATGGGTGGGCCCAGATGATGTTGGTGTCATGGAAATGACAGCTGTCGCTTTGTAAGCGGCAAGTGAACCATGATTGTGCTTATGGGACGGTATTGTGCTCCTGCTTTTTTGAGAAGATCCCGACCTTGTGACCTCATGTACAGCTACCTGATGGGGGTCCGAGAGAACCCAGGATGCGTCGGTGGGGGTGACTACTGTGTAGAGGAGGAGGAGGGGCGGTCGGACGGGTTTTCAGACTAGATTTCTTCGCCCATTGGGATCAGATGCCATTGTACATAGACGACTATCCCTATAGTGGGATGAGTTATTGGAGAGATCCGGATTTTTCACTTCCGCTTGGTCGAGTATGGGGGCCTGATGGTAAGAAAAAAGTAACTAATATTTTATGTGCATGTTAAATTTTGTGAATAGTATTTATGGTACTGATCCTCATAATTTTGGTATGTAGATATAGCTCTGGTGAAATCGACTGGATATATGGGACGACCTGCAGTAGTAGGAACTACAGGTGCTAGTGGATTGAGAATGACATAGAACGAGGATATGACCACTCTGTTGGAGGACATTCGTCGTAGATGTGAGGGGCTACTAACCGGTGTTTCGGAGCAGGGTTGGAAGGACTTAGATGACTAGTACATAGAGCTATGTATTGGGCTACCCTCAGAGTGGCGAGGTATCATGCGGCGCATGGTGATGGCTGGTCATACTGTGTGTGATATACAAGCTGCGGGAGCAGAGCCATTGGCTCGGGATCCTCCAGAGAGTGATTAGATGTAGGGAAGGTGGTGTCCCCCAGTGTGTATGTAGGGGCAAGTGGTGCCCCCCAGATTTTGAGTTTTGTTTTCTGTAACATGCAATGGGCATGTGATATGTTTGAGAGTAGATGGACTCTAAAAACATGTTATATGATATATATTATGTATATGCATTGTGCTGATGATTTGAAATGTTATTGTCTTGTGTGTGATAAATGCTAGTCTAGAACATGGTTTGCAATTCTATCTACGTAGTGATTTTGACTTCTAGGTACATGGTTGAAAGTAATGAATATAAATTCACGTATCAAAAGTTTCACTCGTAAATATCGTCTAGACAGGATAGGGTTTTGCACACGATAGACACCATTGAGTTGTAAGACAAGAAGCAGAGAATCTAAACGAACATGCAGATGGAGGATGCGATGAGAGAGGGCATCGGCTAAAAGGCCACGTACTGCATCATATTCGGCCTAATTATTGGTGGCATTACCAATGCATACCCCATGATAAAGAATGAGGGTATGCAAGGGGATAAAGATGGCCCAAGCTACCGAGGTGAGATTCCGGGAATAGCGACTTGCCCCATCGGCATAGCCATTATAATGTGTGGATGAGAGGTCCGGCGAAATAGTGTCACAAGACAATAAATGGGAGGAGGGAGAATAATGATGGCAGCGTGAGTGTATGGTAGACATCAAACGACAACTATGGGAGGGAGTAGTCTGGGTAGGATGGCTATGACTCATAGACCGACGAGAGGGTGATGTATGAGGGCTATGGGAGGAATAGTTGGAGCTCAAGCTGTGGAGAACATCATAGATACGGGTGGTATCATCAAGGAAACCACATGACGCTATGAAGCTACCTAAATCATCAGCATGGGAAGAAAGGCGTAGATACGGATCGTCATGGGGGATGACAGAAGAACAAGTAAACAGATGGTCGAAGGATGGGGAGCCCAAGAATGTTGCCGAAGGGGAATCAAGCAAAACAGACGGAGTGGATTCAAAGGGAATGTACTCCAGGGCTCGTACGGATGATGATAGGTATAGGAGGGGGGCAGCAGGTTCCGACATCTCAACATCAGGGGGAGGAATGTCAATGGTAGTAGGGGGATCCTCGAGTTGGCCTGATGCATATTGCGCAAGGATGGGAGAGGCAGATTGATTTTGTTCAACCTCGTACTCACGAATGACCTCTAAAGAGGCTCGGTAATGCGTGAGGTGAGGACAATGGTGAGAATAATGGACATGAACACCAGACAGGGCACAGGGTTTGTTGGTACGAAGTGTCTTTGGGTTCTTGGCTACGAATGAGGAAGAAACAGAGGATTCAGGGACCGTAGATTCAGGGAACGCGAATTTAACCATGGGTTGGATACAAGGCAACTCGGGACAAGTATGGGTGGCATGACCGACACCATCACATAAGGCAGAAGGCTTGGCGGGTGGAGGAGGGGTAGGGTCAGGCGGGGTGGCCTTGTCTTTGGATGCCCCCTTTCGAGTTTTTCTTTTCTTTCCCGTAGCTGTCACAACATGAGGATGGTGTTGTTGAGGTGCTGGGGGCACTGTAGCGACGGAAGAAGCAAAGGGAATCAGTTGAACTGGTGTCAAAGCAAGGTATGGTTTGGGGTGACCTGGTGGGGTTTCGGCTGGAGGCTGAAGATACCAGACGGGTATTCCCAGGGTCAAATTAGGGAGGGAAAGGGTTGCCATGATGGGAAATGAATAGACTCCAGGAGGGGGAGTAAGGAAAGGTATCTGACAGATGGGATAATGGCTAGGAGGGGCAGCTCCCAGATTGTTGAGACCTGGAGGAACCAACCTAGGAGGGTATAAAGGCTCATGTGGACTAGCTGGATGAGAAGGTTCAGAAGGAAGAGGTTCGACCAGTGGAGGCGAAGGGCTAGGAGCGGGTTGCGACGGGCGAGGTTGAGGCTTCTGACTAGCCAAAGCGGGCTACTTAAGGTCAGCCCGAGATGATTGCATCATGCAAACATTCGCTAAGCTAGGATCAGAGACAAGAGGAGGGGGAGGACCCAGGAAGGTGCCAAGCAAGGAGGAGTCTTTGTAGACGCTGGGGGAAACATTGGTCAAAGAATCAACGGTTTGCTTATTGGTGACAAAAGAGATGATGGACTCAGGGGAGGTCTGATATTTTGGTTCATGATATGTCAACTGGTCGATGGTGACAATCTTTCCATTATGAGGGAAAAACATCTTGCGGTGGACTGCGGATGGGATAGTAGACATGGCATAGGTGTAGCTACGCCCCAAAAGAATGTTATAATCAAGTGGGGCGTCGATAAATTCAACGTCAATGCAAACAGTCTTGCCCGCAAGGGTGATAGGATAGTTACGGAAAAGGCCAATGGGTTGGGAGGCATGGCCATCCCATTCATGAAGGGTGATTGTGGAAGGGGCCAGCTCAGGAGATCCGAGTTGTTGCCAAACTGAAGCAGACATCACACATGTAGATGCCCCATCATCGATAACACACCGAGCGACGTTGGCATTTCGGATTCTGACTGGGATTTAGAAAGCAACAGAAGCAGGAAGGAGGGGATGGTCTGACTGAAGGGCATAAAAAACAATCAATTGGTCATCACCATGATATACAACACCCATGGCAGATAGTAGAGCCTTCTTTTGAGAAGGACACGACTGGAGGAGTTCCATTGTTGAAATCGCAGCAGGAGATTGTGCCAGATCATCTACTATGCTATATGAATGGGCAGTGCGGCCAGAGGCATCATTTCGGCGTAATGGGCCCTTAGGAATCTTGGTATGAACCTCAGCTTTGGGCGGAGGGATCTTCAAGGGACCATTAGGTGTCGACAGAGGCTCTATAGGACCTGAAGAAGGTGATTCAGGGACATACGGAGCGGGAGGCATGGAGTACTGACGAGACCGAGTTTGAAGGTTAAGGTCGATGGTGAGAGGTTGGTCAGAGGTCATCATGAGAATCTAGTAATCGGAGGAACCAGAGGGGAAGGTTGAGTGGTTATCGAGGCATGAGGTGGTTGAGTAGCCATGAATCCTTGTTAAGGGAAAGGATCGGTAAACACAGCGGGTTGAGAAGTAGCCGTATTGGGAGGGACATTAGGGGAGGAATGTTGTCCCTGCATGGTGGCCTGAGACTCCCACATCTGCCACATCTGTGGTAATAGGGGACAATCGTGAGTGTAATGACCATAAACACCGCAACACGAACAAGGCTTATTGGTGCGAAGAGGCCTGTCCGGCTTGGGCTGAGAGCCCTGTGGCTGGTTAGTAGTGTTAGAATCAATACTTGGAGGATTGGATCCATGATTACCAGAGGCAGATTGATTTTTATTGCCTTTCCTCTTTCTTTGAGAAGGAAGACAATTAGTTGCGCCCTACTGCACAAATACTTGTCCTGGAGGGGGTAGTAAGTGCTGCTGCGAGGGTTGAGAAGGAAAGGGAGTGAGAGGTCCAAATGCTGGAGGAGCTGGGACACCAGGCTGTGGGTAAGGATAAGGGTTAGGATGGGAAACATTGAGGTAAGAAGGAGGGTGGGAAAAAGGAGGAGGCATGCCGTATCTTGGATACATGCTACCTGGAGGGGGAAAAGTGCTAGAGGTGATGGCCCCTCCCGGAGGAAAACCGTAGCCCATAGGAGGTTGAGCATGGGTATGTGAAAGAGCTCCAACGATACCGTCAGTAGAGTGAGATGCCCCGGGGTGGTGGCGCCACCGGGTTTGGGGAGGTCAGGAAGGACAGTATAAACATAACCAGATTGAGCATAGATAAGGTCATATTTCAAGGCTATTTGGAGGGAAGCTTCTTCGGTTTGAGGGAACTAGGATGCGACATATTTTCTGATGGAAGGTAAGAGAGAGCGAAGGAACCAGTCCATATAAACCCGATCTTCAAAGGTGGGAGCTCGACATAGACTCCTTCTTCTCCGCCATTCCTGGACATGAGCAGAAAGGCAGGCCGAAGAGGATTTACGGAAAGAAGTCAAGAGTTCTGTACCAGTGTTGTATCGGAGAGGGAGCTGGAAATAAGATAAAAAGGCTTGGGAAATGGTCGCAAAGGTGGTATGGGAAGAGGCAGTCTGATCAACATACCATTTAGAAGCTTCACCGGTAAGCGTGCGTTGGAACAATATAAGACGGATGGAATGATCAGTAATGGAATTGGATGAACACCACATGTGGAAAGATCGGATATGGTTGGAGGGATCTTCACTAGCAAGGCCTTCGAACTTGGGAATGTCGGAGGGGAGCTTGGTTGGCATAGCAGGCCAACAAACATCGTGGCAGATAGGATCATTGATTAACTGATTGAAATCGGGGAGACTGAGACTGGCCATATAAGGGAGGAAAGGGACGGTCGAGGTTGTTCCCGTAGTGGTTCCACTGGAAACAGACCCAGCAGTAGAACTGGGGTTGCCGCCAGCGCTAGGCCCTGAACTAGACATGGTGAAGGTAATAGGGGGAGAACCCGAACAATCCGAAGAAGAGTCGGAGTGCAGACTCGAGGGAGGACTAACTCGATGACGACGGGAAGGAGGAAGTCGACCAACCGGAAATTGAGGGTGAAGGCCAAGAAGTCTCTGGGATAAACGCCTTGGAGGCACAATGATGATGGGAAGAAGAAAAACTGACAAAGGCAGGGAGGTGCAAAATCAAGTGAGGTCAATGTCAAAACAAGGGCAGAGAGGTGCAGTGTCAATTGATTTTAAATTCTTTGCCAGCCAGTGTTAACCAGGCTCTTCTTCACTTAGGGTCAGTGTGTGGCGTGTGTTAATTTTAATTTTTAAACCCAGACGTTTTGAGAGTAAAAGAAAAAGTGTGTTGCGTAACTGAAAATAAATCTACAGAGAACAGTAAATAAGACTAAAATAACATAAAATTAACAGCTAACAATGCATCAATCTAAGTCAAGAAGGTGGGTCTCTCAAAACTAGTCTAGAAGAGGGAAAAAATCTAATCAAAACACGCTAAAACGAGGTCAATAGATCTAAGGTCGGGAGGGACAGGGATCTAAAAGAAAAATCTACTGAAAAGAGGTGCAGAAAATAGCAAAGAGGCAGAGGCAAGGTTGCTGCTACAAAGGAGAGAATCAGCTAAAGGTAGAAGGGACAAGGAGGTGACCCTAGAGGTAAACCCAAACAAAACTATATGAGGTGACTTGAAAGGGAGAAGAGCTGATCTAGAGGGATCTGAAAATGAGGTATCAGATCTGAAAAGAAGAAGGTTGAAACTCTGAAGATTCAGACGTCTGAAACAGCTAAACTCGCCCACAAAAAGTGGAGGGTACTAAAGCCCTAAGGGGCAAGATTCCCACTTAGTTGAGTGAAATAGATCAGAAATAGGTCTAAACAGGTAGAGACAGAGGCTGGAAAACCTTGATAGAAGCTTCAGACAAACCCAGAAAAATTGTTGGAAAAGTGCAGAAAAAGGTGTAGGTCGCAGGTTCTGACCTGTTTTCATTCCAGGTCACAGTTTTGGGGCAGAAAAGTGGACCCTCCAGTCCAGGTCACAGTTTTTGGGCCAATAAGTGCGACTTGCAGATCCGAGTCTCTCGGCGGCAGATTTCAGAAAATGTTGTCGTCTCAGCTGCGGCTAATGTTTGTCACCTGCGCAATAGGGCCAGAAAGACATGGAAGTTAAAAAATTTAATGTTTGAGGGTTTTAGAGGTGAAAAGCACCATAAAAATAGGAAGAATAGAAAACTGAAGAGAAACGCTAGGGTCTGAAATAGATGGATATGCAGGAATATATAAAATGACAGCAGTCGCAAAAGAAAACCTGTGTGGAGTTGCCAATTGTTAGTATGAATCTTTCGTCAGAAAAAGACCACTTTAGCTACGCATAAAAAATAGCCCTAACATCAATTATGGTTGCCAATATCTTTAAATATGCAGTTAGTTGATCCAAATAAAGCTGCACAAATCCATATCTAAGCATAAAAGACATTAAGCAATGAAAATGAAATGTTGCTCCATGCATCCAATAGACAAGACAAGAACAATATATTTGAAAGAATTTTTATATTAAAGGGGGCACCTGAGAGGAAAAAAAGAAAGATGTTTCCAATTCTCCTCAATGGGATGGGTTCTTAAAAGTCCTCGGCATTTCAGATCTAAAACTTCTCTCTTGTTGGTGTAGAAAACATAGACAAACATAGAACTCAAAGGGAGCTCACAAAGCAAATGATGAAGAATATGACAATGATAATGGCTCAAATTCAGACCAAGAATATAGATCTAGAGTGATCTAATATGCAATGAAAGGTGACTAATGAATGGGAAAACCCTTCTATTTATAACAAAATATTAGGGCGGTCTAGAACTTGGCGCATGAATAAAATATTATTAATCAAACACTAGAACCACCTTTTAGGAATATTTTATTATATTTGTTGGAGGGGAAAGGATTTTTGACTTGGGTCAATTCCTTTATTTATAAATAATAAATAAATAATTGATTTATTTATTATTTTAAGGGAATGGTGGAAATATAATTAAATAAATAATGATTTATTTAATTATTTATAAATGATTTAGTCAAATTTAACTAGGAATATTATTTAAATAAGGATTAAATAACTTATTCCTAGGAAATAATCAAATAAATAAGGATTTATTTAATCGATTTCCTTGTTTTGGGTTAAATATGACCAGGAATAATAATTAAATTGATGTTTAACTAATTATTCCTTGAGGAAATATAAACAAATATAGATTTGTTTATTATTTCCTTTTAGGGTTTCCTGTTTAGACCATAAACAACTTAATAAAGGTGTTTTACTAAGTTATTTCACATAGTGAAAGCAATTTTACTTAGGGTAAAATTGGTCTTACATGGTGTACTTGGGTCCATCTAATGATAATAGGTTAGATGACAAAAAAATGGTGTAACATTTTACATCTATTTTGTTGTTCTAAATAAATGTGAAATGTCTCCATATTGGTCTCCTGCTTTATAAATGATAATTTACATTGTTGTTCCATCATTTTTCACTATATTCCTGTTTTTCCCATTTGGGATTATTACAGTGGTATCAGAGCATCATCTTGGCACAGCCTGTGCATTCTAAAGCCAATATGTCTTCTGAAGAAGGAGAGCCTCTTACTGACAGAGAAAAGAGGTATCAAAAGAGAAGGCACAGAAAGTTTGATTATACAAATGATAATGAAGGCAAGGGTAAAGCCCCTTTATCTAGAGGTGAAGATGAAGAGAAGGAGTTCCCTAAGATCCTTCTTAGAGCCATGAAAGA